>JANHFL010004435.1:70590-85019 GCA_032468155.1 Oxyrhabdium leporinum
GTGACTGGGTGGGCGTGGCCAACTCGATGTCCCTCCCCGCAAGGTGCTATCGCCCCACCTTGCCGTGAGTGACATTGAGTTGGCCATGCCCACTCAGTCACATGACCCCCAGCAAGCCACACCCATAGAACTGGTGGTGAAAAAAAATAGTTTTCACCACAGGTGTACTTGATAAGTAACTGAAGATGGCAAACATTCCTAATACTTCCTCCTCTTATTTTCCCCATAACCACACTGGGTGGGGTGGGGTGGTTTAGGGTGGGCTGAGAGATGGTGACTGGCATAACATCACCCAGTCTAAGGTGGGCTAGAACTCACAGTCTCCTGTCTATGGAGATTCTCAGTCATCCAGGTCATGGTCGTCCCAAAGGTATTTTTCAACTTGATTTTCTTGTTTTTCTTTGGAGACATTCCACTTCTCATCCAAGGAGCTTGTTCAGCTCTGACTGGATGGTGGGGAATGGAAGGATTTATATTCCTTGCAGATAGATGGTCATTTGCATTCTTTTAGAGTCTCCTGGTTTTTAGGTTGGCATCTCAACCACCACAGCAAACTGGCTTTCTCTACAGACTTTTACCATCCTCTAATATTAAATTTTCAATCTTTGTGTCCAATATATCATAAGCCTATGGGCTTCCCTCTTCCAGCATAAGTGCTGGTCACAGCAAGTGCATTCAGTTACAAAATAATTTGTAATCTGTTAGCCTCAATGCCTTCCCTATGCTTTTATTTTTCATTTGAAAATAGATGAAATTGGAGAAGCAAAACTGCATCATCTATTTCCCTTTCCCTCTTGGTTCCTGCCACAGGTGGGATGTGAAATGTGATAGTTTGTGTAAACAGAATCTGAATCTTCCATGTCCTCTCCTGTTCAGCTTGGCTGCTTGAGACTTTCAAAGGTCATCTCTATAATTGAACTTGGAAGAACAGGACAACTCCTCTCACCCTTGTTTGTGAGGGCATGTGGCTTTTCTGATAGAAGGATCAAATGATGATCAACAAGGTTGTCTAATTTAACAGTAAGATCCTAAAAGTTTAGTGGGCTTCTCAGATGAGCAATGTTATAAAATTGCACCCTAAGTAAGTGAAATAAATAAGCACGGTTGGCACCATCTGAGAAAAGGCAATACACTATAGGTGGCTTAGTTTTCCCCAATTTCTGATTCCTTCCTATCGAGAAAATTGCACGTAACACTTAAAACCAACTGGAATTTAATGCCAAGTAACAGCTGGTTCTGATATTTTCAAGAAAGGTAACGAGCATCATTTATCTCTGCATCCCTTCTTAAGTGCAACAGCAAACTGTTTCAGAACTTAAGTAGACCAGTTTGAATGTCTATAGCTTACTTTTACATTCTATACAAAAACTGGAATGAGACAGAAGTCCAGTGGTTTAAACATCAGTGATTTATCTTCCTCCTCACACACACACTTGTTTTAGTTTTGTTTTGTCCATCTTTTAAGGGTTTCTGAAGAACCTGCACAATGGTTTATGACCTTGAAATGGTCTAGTAATAGTTTTATCAAAAGCAGTTTTAATAGAAAAGAATTTCTATAGGTCAGGGTTGAGCTGTAGAGTCCTTGGTACTCTCTGAGCTTGGCTGTTTCCTTGCAAGCATTTCATTACCCAACTAGGTAACTTCATCAATGCTAGTGAGTGCAGGGTTTGCTTTCTGTCTATATACAGTAGCTTTCCCTGCCAGTGTTGGTAGGGGTGTACTTTTCTCATTGTTATATTTAGGGTATTGTTTTCAGCTTGATTGTTTGGGTCCTAGGTATGTGGTCTTTAATTTCAGTGAGCTGAAAATTCTACAAGTTGAAGTCTGATATCTGCTAAATTTGAACGATTTGGGGTAACTTTGATATCAACATTTGGGTAATTCTGCCCTAAAATATTTCTCTTTTTAAAATCAGTGCACAGATCTGAATTATTCCCTTTTCTTTGTTCATGGCTGGAATGCAATCGCCTACCAGAAGTTTTGGATTTTGCAACCTTTAATCTGTGACCGTCCTTCCAGAAACTTGTAAGAGATGAAATCCAAAAACATCTGGAAGATACTGAGTTGCCCACCTTGGACTGTCTGTTTTGTGAGACACAACATTTCAGTGTTTCTCCAGCTGCTAAATACCAGTGTCACATCTTTAAAGGTCAAGCCTCACATTATGTTCTTTTCACAAACATTCCAAGAGGTTAAGAATTAGAGTTGGAATGGATCTTGGTGGATCAATCTTGATTAGATCTCTTTAAAATATTCAGAGGCGGGCTATCTTTGATCTCAAAACACCCTTTCCTAGTGCCACCCCAATGATCTGAGGATGTAACATCCCAGAATTGTCTTTAAATTAGCCTAAGGGTTTCTATTTAATTATCAAAACCATTAACTAATATAGAAAAGAGAATTACAAAAGTGCACGCTAATTAAAGACTAATAAGAATATGCTGCATTGTAGAAAGGATTCTATTTTATTTCTCATTTCCTAGAAAGAAAAAAATTAATGAATAAATATCCCACCCCAATTCAACAGGCTGTGGGTGGTTGACATGATAGTACTCAACAATTAAAATTTGAAAAAAGTGTGCTAGAAAATAGAATTGAAATAAACACATTCACTATAAAATAGATTGCAAATTAGAAAATCAGCCCAGCTAAATAATTCATAAACTCCAATGGAAAAAAAATGATGGCCTTTACACCTTCAAATCTCAGGAAACATATTTTTTTCCAAAACTTGAGGCAACTGCTAAATAATCCTGGCTTCTTGGCTTTGCAAAGAAGAAGAATAGTTTGGTTATGAATTTGTTAATTGTTTTCTAAAACTGCAGGTAACAGACTAGATCAGTGTTTTTCAACCTCAGCAAGTTTTACATTTTATGGACCGCAACTCCCAGAATTCCCCATCTAGACATCACTAAACTTTAGTCTCCTCTTCAGTAGTGAAAATGTTGGACTTTGAAGTTGTAATTGTTCTTCCTTGCAAGCCCCCGTACTCATAAAATGAATGGCTGGATTGTCTATATTGTCTAGCAAGGCAGTGATCCTTGTGAGATCAACATCCTTTGATCTGGAACGGCATTGATGGTTGAAAAGTCCCAAATGAAGCATGTAACACGCTCTCCACATTTTTCTTTTCCACTCGTGCACTCCCTCATGCTATCTCATCCATGTGCACCTTCTTCCACAGAACTGTGCATGCCTACATGCGCTAAAATCTGCATTTGCTCAAGAGTTCCAGGCCAACATCCACCCAGGTACCTCCAGCTCCTGGCTGCAGAAGAGAAGCTTCTGTTTTTCTCTCACTGACAAGACTTCTGAGGCATTCCTGCTCCCCCCTCCCCAGCTTTCAAATCCTTTCCTTCCCTGAAGTGACCCGTGGAGCTGGGACTGGGCCAAAAGCAGTATGTGGTCCAATTAATAAGCTCTTGAGCAATTTCACTCAGACAAATAGAAAATCAGAGAGAGGGAGAGGGAGAGGGGGGGGGAGAGAGAGAGAGAGAGAATGAGAGAGATAGATTTGTGTTTACTCTCGTTCCCAAGATCTCCCTCTAGAATTAAAAGGCTACAATCAGCTAATTTTGTGGCTGCTAATTCACTTACCCATATATCCTTCCTATGTGCTGCTTTCCAGATTCATTTGCCCATTTCACGGTAATCTCTAAATAAAAAACCCTTAGCATTTCCTCTTACCAATTTCTAAGACTGTATTGTTATAATTATTACTAACACTCCATACTTATTTTAATCTCAAGACCATCTTGTGAGGAGGGTTAGGCTGGGAGACAATGAGCAAACTGACCAGAGTGTGCTGTAAAAAAGTGGGGCAGTATATAAGTAAGTGCTGTTACTGTTAACCTACTAAGGTATCAGAAGGATGAGTTGTTAGATTTTATTTGTATCCTGACTTTATTATTTTTACAGATAACTCAAGGTGGTGAACATATTCAGCAGATCTTCTTCCTATTTCCCCCCAGCAACAATGCTGTGTCTGCAGGCAATAATAACATGGAACTGAATTTTCCTACTAGGAAATTGCAGGTAGTCCTTGACTTATGACCACAACCGAGCCCAAAATTTCCTGTAGTTAAGTGAGTTTTGCCCCATTTTATGACTTTTCTTGCCACAGTTGTTAAGTGGATCACTGAAATTGATGAATGAGTAATCCAGTTGTTAAGTGAATCTGGCTTCCCCCTTGATTTTGCTTGTCAGATGGCTACAAAACAGGATCACATGACGCTGGGGCACAGCAAACATCATAAAAATGAGCCAGTTGCCAAGTATCTGAATTTTGATCATGTGACCATGGGGATGCTGCAACAGTTGTAAATGTGAAAAATGGTCATAGGTCACATTTTTCAATGCCATTGAATGGTGACTAAATGAACTGTTGTAAGTCAAGGACTATCTTTTCTTGAACAGGGCTCAATGGTCCAGATGTCCAAGTCTTATTGTGGTACAACCTCCATGCATTTTGACTCATTTTGCTTTTCATAAGCTTCTCTTCTCTCATTTCTGACAGCAATTCTCCAAATGCTGCTGCTGTTATTGTTGTTGCCTGGAAAACATCAGGAAGGCAAGCAGATTTTGAAATTTTCTTAGAAAAGTATCTGTTGTTACTCTGTAAAGAAGACCACGGAAAGGTTTGGTCAATGATCTGCTGCTTGGAAACAAAAATATCTGAATATTTGTTCACAGCACAGACAGCCATTAACAAGGTACAGTAGTATTATGAGTATAACAATTTAGCATAGCAATGTAGAATTGGTTTGATCTTCAGCAGTTCCCAATCAATATATGTGAAATCTTGCAAATTACTGTCTTGTATCCCAGAGATTTCCTTTTGCATCAGCCCAGCCATTCAGGAAGATTAGATAGCTTCCTGAATTAAGCTTCCTGAATCTATTAAGAAAGCAGAGGCCATCTACTGTACACATCTGGCTCTCCATGTAACGTCTGAGTCCAACCCAAGCTACTTAGCAGTGTTTCAAGATATTCTTAGCAACACATTTTAGTAACAAATCTTAAACCAATCCTAAATGCCCATGTGAAATATCCCTAGAGGGATAGGAACACTAAGAAATTATTCAGCAGCTAAATGAGTGAGAAAAATTTCCTAAAGGAAGCATGTTGGAAAAGCTACCTTAGGATATTAGAGTTGAGTATTTGTTCTTCATTAGCTCCTCTGAATACTGACATTTGATTGACTGCAGGCTTTAATCAAAAATTAACCAACAGCAGGGCAACACAGTTGATTTCATTACAGGAAAATAAATGTAATTGCTGCAAATTAGACTACTAAAACATCAGTGTACTTCATCTCAGCTGTCAGATGCTAAAAATATTTTACAAAATCCTGCTGAGTGGTGGAAGTGGGTAGAGAGCATGGTTAAAGCAACATATTTTATGCTGAATGAAAATCTAAGGGAATTTAGCAGTGCATCCAATTTTGAGGTTTCTTGCTCAGTTTTTATTGCAGTTGGAGGCTTCCCACTTAGTAAAAGCAGAGATCTAGTTCTCAGTAGATAAGTTACATGTCTATATTTTAAAGCTCTTCACTCATCTTTTTTAAGAACTGCTTCTGAAATCTGATGTTTGTTCATAGGAATCAGTAGTATATCATTCTCCTTTCCCAGAGGCCTTTTCTCTCTTCCATCTTTATTTCTTGTTTTTAAGGAATAAGTCTCACTCAAAATGAACTTGATTTCCAATAATTACAAGGATATCAACTTAATGTGGTTTTCATGGCAACCAAAAAGAAAAGGTTTACCCCCAGAATCTGTTTTTTTTCAACTTCCTAGCCTAACCTTGTTATTCCACTAATTCAGTAATTTATGGCTCTATAATCCAATGGACATCATTTTGCCAGGATTATTTGTCACTGTGTTTATATTCTGTATGCTCTAGTTTATACAGCACCGTTATAGACATCTAGTCCACTTTTAACATTGCTTTTGCTTGTCAATATAACATTTCTGCACTTTTGTCCAGGTTAGTCATAGTTCTTCTCCCAGGAAATGGACATCTCATGAAATAGTCACTCACCAGATAACATTTTAAGCCTAGGAAGATATCTATTACCACTTATTTAACCAATTTCTTTTCCACCTATTTGTATTGGCTTGGCATTGTCTGATGATAGAATGAGTATATATATATATTAGGACACTTTTTAATAATTTTATTAAAAGTTTAAAAAAAACTAAGACAAATAATATAAAGGAAGAAAAAGTAAGAAAGCTTAAAAGTGAAATATAAAATAGCAAAGACAATACAAAGAAGTAGATGTTTACAAGAAGTTGGTGAAATATTTGTCAGTCCACCAGTTCCTTCCTACGCTAGACTGCTGTAGTTTTACTAATTTACTGTAAACCCGGGCAATGTTGACCTTCAAGGTTTAAGGACTGTGGTCCAGACAGCAAATTTCCTGATGTTCCATTAACAACCACAGCTGGCATCTTCAGAGGCGCGAGATGGTCTCACACAAACCATGGCAACTGAGGTAGGATTGACTGGCTTCCTGTCTTTATAGCCAGGTGACCTGACTTTTTGAGTGGTCTTTAGTTGAGCTAGTTTCCGATTAGTGGAGATTGGTGAGTGCTGGTCTCTGGTTTGTTCGTGCCAGTTTCCGATTAGTCATTTTTGGAGTGTTGAATCCTGATTGCTGCTTTGTTCATGCTGGGTCCTGGATTTATTTATTTAATTAATTTCTGTGCCGCTTACTCCCTATTTCAAATGAAGGTTCGTATGAGCAGCCGAGTCTGATTGGATCTGCATAGCTGATGACCTTGCCTCTGAAGATGCCAGTCACAGTAGACCATGAAACATCAGGAAATCTATTACCTAGACTGGGTTCACTAAAGCTCAATACCACCCAATAGGTACCAGCTGTGAAAGCCTACATCAGTAGAGGTAGTTCTCAGCTTAGAACAATTCATGAAGTGGCCATTTGAAGTTACAATGGCACTGAAAAAAGTGACTTATGACCATTTTTTCATACTTATCACCGTTGCGGCATCCCCATGGTGATGTGATTTACATCCAGATGCTTGACAACTGACTCATATGTATGACGGTTGCATTGTCCCGGGGTCATGTGATCCCCTTTTGCGACCTTTTGAAGAAAAGTCAGTGGGGAAACCAGATTCACTTAACAACTCTCTTACTAATTTAAGAACTGCAATGATTCGCTTAGAAAAAAAAAGTGGTGAGAAAAGTCATACAACGGGACAAAACTCACTTAACAAATTTCTCACTTAGCAACATAAATGTTGGGCTCAGTTGTGGTTGTAAGTTGAGGACCACCTGTATATAACCATAAACATCTTTGAGGGCTTTGATAACACTGAAAGTCATTCCTGGACTTTTAATCATGGATTTTAAGTATGGATTTTTGTTCTATTAAACTCTCCTGAAAAATAATTTAATTGTTGCTATACCTAGGTGTCCAACCCAAGTGAAATAGGCCATGGATAGAAGTTGCCGGACTGGGATGCCACACCAACCAAAACAGCCAATAGGAGACAAGTAGTTTCTATCCTGACTGCAACCATTTGTTTGCAGTAAAGTTTGGTTAAAGCTGATTTTTAAATACTTAAATCAGCTATGGGTTGGGCATGAGGCAACTGCAATGTCATGTGGACATAGCATAAGAATAACATTTACTGGATAATGTGCATGCTGCACTTAAGGAGACATGAAGATAAGGCTTAGACATTTTATCTGTTTTTACACAGGGGTCAAATTGTTCTAGGAGCCATTTCTGTGTACCCAGTTCAAGCTTTATTTGCTCGTTCCAAATGTTACTGAGGTTAGTATCTCTGTGTTATGTTTCATGACATTTTTTACCTCCCAAAATATACATTCTTTTGTGATGTTCCTGATATTTCATTTTCTTTTCCTGGAATTTATTTGGAGTTTTGCCATTTAGTAGTAAGGAACGTATTAGCTAAGTGTTTCACTGTGATGATGTTCCATCTTGCCTGGGTCAATGTTCAACTTCCTACCTGTACTCCAGGTTTCCTTGCTGTTGTGAGTCAAGCTGCATTGCTACTGTGCCCTATATTGTTTTTTAAGCAGCATGGCTGAAAGCTCTTTGGTGGAGACGGTGTTTTCCACAAATGGACCAAGACAAGGAAGAACATTGTTTCTAGAACAATTATTTAGGAGAGAGCAAAAATGAAATCAAGGTAGAAGAGCCTTCTTTTTTTAAGCCCTGCTGACAGAAATGGAAAGGAGTGCATATTTCTTTTCTTTGGGACTTTTACAGCCACTGCTTGTTTCTCTTTCTTTCCTCGATTGCTCTCAGTGCCTCTGAATACCTTCTTTTTGCAGACTCTGGCTTAAGAATTCAATGTTCAGAGTTCTGGCATCAGAGGACACCAGCTGTTAATCTTCCTTTGGTCTCATGGGGACTTGAAAAGTCAAATAAGTAATTTTCTACCTCGAAACAGATTTCCCACATCCAATGGACCGCTGGTTCTCCTTCCCAGAGAGCTGCTTGAAGACAGTTCACAGTATTCACCTAGAAATTAAAAATTGACTAATCTTAGACAAAAAATATTATCCTTGCATTTTGCAAGCAAAAGAAATAGCTGTCATGACCAAGATTAATTTGGTGTTGACTCTTGCATTTTATGGTAATTGGGTTTTTTTAATGCATGAGTTTGGGAAGAGCAGCAAAAATATAAAATGAATTTGTCTCTACTCATATCAATAGATGAAAAAATAGCAGCATCTCCTATATTTTAAACCAAAAATAGCTACTTTTCAGCCAAACAAAATTAGTTGACTGTTTATTTTGAAAAACTGCCAATATTCCTTTTCTGCAAAGGGAATTAAGTTAAGAATTGGGGAAAATAAGCATCCAAAATTAATTCAGCTTCACACACAATCAGTTTGATAATGGTCATAAGATAAAACCCAATGCATGTTGGTGCAAAAATAAGTTCCCCTACTAACCCATAGATAAATAGGCACAGGAATAGCATACAATCAATATTATTGAACCTTGATGATTCTTCCTATCAAAATATAATCCAACACTACATGGATTCAAATTATGCTATGCCCTAAATGTGATTTGTTTGGGGCCTTGAACATTGCTTGATCACTTCAATTGTGGATCATGGCTTATATTTTAAGACGTTGTATGAACTCAGCCATTGTGTATTATTCAACTCATGATTAAAACAGAAAAGTGACTTGTATAAACCCATGTAGCTACTCAAACATTTCATCAAACCAAATATGTATGAAGATTCTCAATCATCCAGGTCATGGTTGTCCCAAAGGTGCTTTTTCAAAAGGCACCTGGACTTTGATTTTTTTTTCTAAAGCACCAAACTATCTTTCATGCTTCTATTAGAGGAGGAATGAACCAACCACATAGTGACTTCTCAGTTGCATCACTGAGAACAGCATCACTGAGCATGGTACCATTCTTCAAATACCAGAATGGGCATCACACATAAGATTCCCCAATTTGCTCTCTTCTGTTTGAGAATGAGAGACACTGGATAACAAATTTAAGTTACAGGAAGGCAGATTGTTTGGGGGAAAAACTTCCAAATAATAAGAGCACTTTGATAATGAGCCAATTAACCAGTTAAGTAGTGGATTCTCATTCATTAAATGTGTTCAAACAGAGACCAGATCCCCTTCAGGGATCCTTTGATTTGGATTATCTACTAAGCAGGAAGTTGGGCTTCATGGCCTAAATAGCTGTCTGTGACTTTAATCATTCCAAATTGGTAACCTTAGTATGGTATCTGAAGTTGTCAAGACTTCCCTTGGCACCTGCCAGACTCCCTATCCCACCTGATTCTATTTTTTCTTTTTAAACAGAAAACTAGCATGCTGAAAAGGAATGCACCCATCTTAAGTATTAGCAACAATGTCAAGGGCCCGACATAGTTCCCAGAGGGAGTCATAAAAAATCAAAATGGTGGGTAGCTTCAACCCAGTGCTTTGTTTAGAAGTGTGCTGGTTTCTCTAGAAAAAAAGAGAGGAAAGCTGAGATGATAGGAGCTCTCCTGAGAGGAGAGCAATCTCAACTGTTTATTTTCCTGTAAGAAAGAAGATTGGCAAATATTTCTTCATTCATTTCACCATTTTTCCTACCACAATTGTCTTTTGTAACAGTCCTCCCAACATGGTCTCAAAAGACCAGAGGTGTATAGCAGTCCCCAAGATGGAGAGCTTCTCATGCAGAGCATGTGCTGAAGCTGGATCAGCAAATTGTTAGCACCTTTTGTTGGGTACGATCAAGCACATAATAGAGCAATAGCATTTAGACTTATATACCACTTCACAGTGCTTTACAGGCCTCTCTAAGCGGTTTACAGAGTCAGCGTATTGCACCCAACAATTTGGGTCCTCATTTTACTGACCTCAGAAGGATAGAAGGCTGAGTCAACCTTGAGCCTGGTGAGATTCAAACTGCCAAATTGCAGGCAGCTAGCAGAAGTAGCCTGCAGTACTGCATTCTAACCACTGTGCCACCACAGCTCTTACTACTAAACTGTTGTTCATATCATTGGAGCCACTCTTCCAAGAACTGGCAAATCTCTAAGTCAGAGGTGTTCAACCTTGGCTGGCTGGGAAATTCTGCAAATTGAAGTCTACAATGTTAAAATTGCCAAAGTTGGACACCCTTTCTCTAAGCTGTAATGCAAGACTTTCAAACAGTCAGATCATCTTGAATGCCATTGATTGATCCAATCCCATACCTGTAGTTTGGCGGCAATGTTACACTCAGCACAAATGCACCAAAAAAAGAAAAAAAAAAGCATATGTTTAAGAAGTTTTCTTCCAGAGAATAAACCAAGTGTTAGCAATCAGTGGGATAGAACAGCCCATAAACCTCCCATATCCCCTGTTTCTTTACTGTTTGCTCCGCTGAAAGCCATTCAAGCTGAGCCTTGTTATGACTGGCACTGCTGGAAGCTCAGGTTTCTCCATTTATCAAGGACCAGGTGAGTGTTTCATAAAGTTCCCTTTCATATGGATGCTTACTTGGAGACTGGCAGGATTTTTCAAAGAACTCTCTCCTGCCTCTACGTCTGTAACAGTCCAAATGCTTCTTGAAATAACCTACAGGATGTTCTATGATCTATTAGAGCTGTGCAAGGCTTTGAAGCGTGGGGGGGGATAGGATCTCTTTAAAGCAGCTGCGTTGTTTCCAAAGATCACATGGCCAGTTGATGGACTTTGGAAAAGAGGCTGAGACTTGGAGCCACACCCCATTTAAATTCCCCACTTGCCATTCCGTTGCATCAAAGAATTGATAGATCTTCAAATGTATGACGGTTGGTTTCCATAATTTCCACAGTCAGCAGGTCTTCTGAAATTCCTAAGAACATTGCAACTGTCCAACACCAACACTGGAACCACTAGGAGCAATTTAAGCCTGCCTCAGTCATGAGCAGGGGGCAAAATGAAGATATGGGAACATAGCAAAAAAAAAAACCCCAAACAAACATGTTTGTGTCGTGGGCATGTGGGATGTAATATATGTTCCAAAGGAAACTAGATAAGTAGCTATTCCATTCAGGATGCTCCAACATGCATCCTCACCATTTTGCTTCTATCGAATCCTCTATTCTTTTGGAATCCTCCAAGGAAGCTAGAGTTTTAAATGCAGCATGGTAGACTTTCACAATTGTGTTGGAGTTCCAGTTTAAATGTTTCACTG
The DNA here is from genome assembly GCA_032468155.1 of Oxyrhabdium leporinum. Classification (NCBI taxonomy): domain Eukaryota; kingdom Metazoa; phylum Chordata; class Lepidosauria; order Squamata; family Cyclocoridae; genus Oxyrhabdium; species Oxyrhabdium leporinum. Next base: position 82,280 of record JANHFL010004435.1, read on the forward strand.
TTAAATCTGCATACATGTTTTTCCAAGACTTTTTCCATACCAGTTATGCAATAGATGGCATCCATCTCTGAGTCTGTAATATCTGCTTTCTAAAATTCTATCAACTGTTCCAGTGCATGTTAATTGTAATTTTGCAATCCGGTTAAAGAAATACAAATTCCACCCACCACCACCCCAGAAAATAAGAAGCCACCCAGAGTATTTTGCTGTTTAAAACTCAATAACATTAATTGAGGAAACAAAAAGAGGTCCTGTCTGATATGAATCTTACAAACCACACCAGATATTAGAACCAGTTGGGATGGCATTTTTTTGTTTGTTTTCTGTTCTGTAAGGGAAGTCTATCTTTGAATGATGACCAGGGATAATTTCTGAAACCTCCTAGTTCTAAATCTTCATGAAAGAAGAAGCCAGCTTCTCATCCAAGATGTTTCTTTAGTTCTGACTGAAGCTTCTTGGATGATAAGCAAAATGTCTTTAAGGAAAACCAAACTCCAGTTGCCTTTTGGAAAAGCACATTTGGGACAACCAGGACCTGGATGACTAAGAATCTCCATAGGCAGTTAAGATTTGTTTTCTTCAAAGGGGTTTGGGCACTAATGTTATACCATCTCCTTAGTTAGTGTTTTGTAAATGGGTTTGCTATTAGATTTTATTTTAGTCTTAAGGTTGGCTTCTTTCATTATTGTAAACTGAATCACAGTTATCTAGCAATCTGAATTTAAAGAAATACAAATGGTGGCACTAAATGAATTTGGATGGATGTGCTAACATTTAAAGAATAAATATAGTAAAATATAATAATGCTGTGCATCAGGGTGTCAAAGTCAAGGCCCGCTGGGTGCTTAGATCTGGCCCACAGGGCTGCCCTGGAAACAGCAAAGGAGCAGCCCGTGTTGCCTCTGCCAGCTAAAACAGAGCTCGGGAGAGCCGCGCGAGGCCTTCCCAGGCTCTGTTTTCGGCCATGATGGCCTCCTGCAGCCCCCTGCCAGTGAAAATGGAGCTTGCGCGTGGCCTCTCCAAGCTCCATTTTCGCTGGCAGAGAGCTGCAGGAGGCCATCGCAGCTGAAAATGAATGATGCCGAGCTGACACGAGTGACGTCAAGCTGGCCACCCCACCGCAGCCATGCCCCCCCCCCAAGGTCAAACACAACCCTGATGCGGCCCTCAATGAAATCAAGTTTGACCCTGCTGCTGTCCATAAAGCTGTTTCAGTGCTGTACAGCAGCTGCAGAATCTGGGCAAAGCACCATGTGTTATAAAGACCCTAGTTCTGCTTAATGTGTGAAGCCTACCCAGACCTTAATCCCAATCAGGAATTTACAGGTAAAGTAGATAGGTGAGATTAAAAAAAATGACTGGAATATCCATGAAAGGGTTATAGGTTATCAATGGGATGGTTTGTGATTACATTTGTGCTTATAGTTAACTAGCAGTTGAACTTACCACTATGGCATTAACTCATAAATTCTGGGTATTATCCCAATATATTATCTGGTGAGTGCCAAGGTAGGGAAAACCAGCACAAAACATTTTCATTGCAGATATTTCTGGCACAATTCTGTTTCTGTTTGCCTTCCAGAGGGTTATTGAGGTAATAGAAGTCTATTTTGTCAGATACTCAGCTAATGTGCTTCCATTCCATAACAATACTGATGCTAACTTTAGGTTTTATGATTATGGAATGTATGCATTAATACATGGCAAAGAGTTATGAATCAGGAAAAAAAAACAACCCAGGGAGACATGTAGAATTAAAATGAGGACTGTGTGTATTCTTGACCTTGAAAACAATTTACTGTTCTTCATACGGCAATAGTAAGCAAACATTTCACCACACCTTAATATTTGGAAGATCTACTATTGGCTAGAGGAAATTGCTCCAGGGATTGGATCAAGTCCATGAGCTGCCAACTGGTTTCCTTGCTACAGACCACTGAATATTTTCTTTTTTCAATAAATCATAAACATTCTCCATTTCGGACAGGAACTTTTTTCCTCAGGGCGGAATAGTTTGTCCTTACAAGAGCTGGCAGCTCCGCAAACTGAAGAAGTAAGCGTATAAATGTCGTTCAAAATGGAATAAACATAATTTTGTGTAAATAAAGTAAGAAATCATAAAATAATTCTGTCTTTCCATAATCGAGGGATGCAGAGCCTCTTTTAGAATACATATTTATTTCTTAGTGGGATTGTCAGTTTCCAGAAGCAACATCCCCTCAGGATAATGAAACAGTCTTTAGGTAGACAAATCCAGTTTTCAAGCTAACTGATTTTTAAGTTTCAATCCTATTTGCTTTGTCTCCAAATCATCCTGCTAAAATTAGTGGAATTTTCCCCAAAAAGTGAATAGCAATAGCACTTAGATGTATATACCACTCCACAGTGCTTGACAGCACGCTCTGAGCTGCTAGAAATTTCAACATATTACCCCCAACAATCTGAGTCCTCATTTTACCAACTGTGGAAAGATGGAAAGATGAGTCAATCTCGAGCTGGTCAGGATCGAACTCTTGGCTGTGGTCAGAGTCATCCTGCAATACTACATTCTAACCACCAGGGCTCAATAGGCATAGAATTGGACTGTGAATTTTCTGTCTGTCTGTCTGTCTGTCTGTCTGTCTGTCTGTCTGTCTGTCTGTCTGTCTGTCTGGATCTATCTATCTATCTGTCTGTCTGTCTGTCTGTCTATCTATCTATCTATCTATCTATCTATCTATCTATCTATCTATCTATCTAT
>JANHFL010004436.1:0-11814 GCA_032468155.1 Oxyrhabdium leporinum
ACCATAGAAAAAATAACAGAAAAATCTTGACCTGAAGACAGGGAGGAGATTTTTCTCCTATCCCTCCAAGATGGCCGTGAGGAAAGCTTTTTGTCTGAAATATAATTTTGTAAAAGGTCCAGTGTGTGTGTCTGTGTGTGTGTGTGTGTGTGTGTATGTTTATGTATATGCATATGCATATGCGTGTGTGTGTGTGTACACACGCACACGCACAAATACATATGGTGACTGCCAATATAATTTTTACATCTACCATATGGAACTGGCTGTAAGATGAAAATTGACCCGTTTGCTTTCTGGGAACACGTTAACTAAGGAGAGATTACAGCATTAATAATCACCCATGGTTTAGGATTGAGTAAACTAAAAATTGCTCCAAAATATAAAATGTCAAAGAAATCCAAAATAAGTTTAGAAACTTCACAGAAATTATATAAAGTATTTCTCAGCATCTCAAAGTGCTGGGCCAGATCTATTTTCAGTTCGAGCAAGAACATCAGTTAAAATACTGATACTGCAGAAGCTTGACCTGTATAAACACAATCTCATTTGGGTATATAATATTTGAAAAAAACAAGTTATAATATATTGGTCAGAATACCTTAACATTTGTATCTGTGATAGAAATAGATTTATAATTAGAATGTAAAGTAGGATTGCCAGATTAGATATAACTATGATATTTGCCCAGGTAAAAGTTGAAAAACATTCACTTTCTCTCCAGAAAAATAGAAGATAACAAGTCAATATATTTTTTTAAAAAAATCAATTCACTGGAAACCAACAGGAATTTTCATCGATTTCATAATTTAATTGTAGCAACAATTTCTTAGACACAAGAGATGAAGATCAGTAACTTTGTCTTTTGATAAATGTAGTAATCTCATTTTTGTTGGAAATAATTTTGTAATGATAAAGAATTGGAACAAGACTATTAAATTAAATAATTTAATAACTTAAATCTTATAAATTCATATTTGACAGAGACTAGGGAAAAGGCAGAAAATGTGGATACATTATCGGTTAATGATTTTTAAATTTTCTGTGTAAGAATGCAACCTTAGCCAATTCCTCCTGGGATTCTTTAAGGAAACATAAGGGAAAATACAATTTGGAATTAATGCTTTGTGAACTTCCTATAAAAAAAGACAGTGAATAATATAATGAAATCTTATTTAATAATTTGAAAAACCCCTATCCGTTACATAGTCTAATTAATACACTATCTTTCAACAGAGATACATTCAAGGACTACTTCAATGATAAATTTCCCAGTTTATTAAATAAAGCAACATGCAATAATAGGCCTGATGAAAAAATCTGATTAGATAAGCTTGCACTGGATGTAAATTACTGTACATACACACCAGGGAACTGTATGTCCCTTGGGAAGTGTTTTAGGTTTGAACATCTTAATAATTTCTAGTAGATAATATTCTCTTTGTGGGTAGAAGAAATCTAGCATACAGGTAGTCCTTACCTTACAATCATTAATTTATTAAGTAACAATGGCACAAAAAAATAGTAATTTATGACCAGTCCTCACATAAATCTTGCAGCTTTCCCGTGGGCACATGTTTAAAATTCAGGCACTTGGAAACCAGCATGGATTTACAATGGTTGCAGCATTCCAGGTCATTTGATTATCATTTGTGACCTTCCCAGTACTTCTGACAAGTAAAGTCAATGGGGAAAGCCAGATTCACTTAACAACTGCATAGGAGAAATGGTCATAAAATTGGGCATGACTCACTTAACTGCCTTGCTTAGCAATGAAGATTCTAGTTCCAATTGTGGTTGTAAATCAAGGACTATATAGTCGTGCTTTTGCTAGCTGTTTTAGTGGCTGACTTAATTTCTCCCTCTGTGATCTGGAAGACCACACTGATTTTTTTAATAGTTTCCATTAATGTCCCAGAGATGTTTTCCACTTTGGCTCATCTTTGAAAAGATCCATAAACTTGGTCTCTTGATAGCTAATAGTTAGCCTATCCTCATTACAATAGGTTCTCTTGAGTCCAATCTACTTTAAAAGAAATACCCCCATCATTTATCTATTACTCCAGGGGCAGGAGTGTGAAACTCCCTTCTGGTTGGAGTTAGAATAAGAGAAGTCAAAACCATTTTGAAGAAAAGATAACCCAAAATGTTGTTCTGTTTTGCTCCTTTGTTTATTGGTATTTTGATAGAGAAAGGTGGTATTTGCTGAATCTAATTTGAACAAAGTTTTCATGTGGCATCTTTATTAAGAGTTAATTAATTTACATTTATTTATAATGTAAAAGTATCAAATGTGTTGCAATCCAAACAGATAAGAACATGGACAAAATGGCCAGGCAATTAATAGAATTGCAGACCATCCCAAAAGAAAGAAATCAGGTAGATAGGATAGTTATAAAATTTAATTAAGAATAACAGACTTGAGTCTTTGAAATTATTTTCACCAAACCCTATCCATGCTAATTTCAAAGCAGCCAACACAACATAGTATCAAGGAGGTGAGTAGAATATTTTTCTGCTCAAAAGTATAAACTACTGCACTCTCAAAACTAGCTGTCAGCCTTGGAAGCCATATTTGTAGAAGGCCTCTGTGGCTGCCACATTTAGTGCCTGGGAAATTGGGAGGGGGGATATTCACATGTAGCAGGGGAGTATAGACACAACATTCTTCATATCAACTTGCACCTGGAAGAGGAGTGCCAGAAGGAAGGCGTCAGTTTGATTAGGAAGTGGATTGGGCCGCGTGATCATTGGAGATGGCCAGGAAGTGGATCTTTGATTTCTCGTGGGGAGGGAAAAAAACCTGGGATTTCAGATTCATGTTTTTCCCAGATGTACCAACATGGTTTCTCTAATAAATTCTTACTTGGATCTAATCGTGTCTGAGTGCTGAATGACAAGCGGAACTTTGATGGAACCCTGACACTAGCTCAGTGAAAATAAGATTTAGGAAAGGTTATTTTAATAGCTTTATGAAAATCAACTATTGACATATCCATCAATATCTACACTCTCTCAGCTGATATTGTTCTCTGAACCTCATCTGATCTGATACTTATAATGTTCTTTAAAGCCATTTGAATGAATTCCCTGTCTGAAGTTGTTTTGAGCATCAGATATTCTATCTTGCACTCAAAACACTTCCAAAATAATTAAAACATCCCCTCTTCTACTCAGCTATTTCACACTTGAGACAACTGTTTCAACTTTAAATGAAATGTTTTGAATGCAAACTGGTTCAAATTCCAAACATTTTGATTATATATCTCCTTGTCTCTTTGATAATGTCCATCATAATCTTTTCAACATTTGTCAAAACTGTTATTTTAATGAATGTTTAGTGGATTTTCTCAGGTGCTGTCCAGATAAATAATGAGGGTTTTTTTTTCTTCCAATAATTAAATGCACCTGTTCCTGTTCAGTATTTGTTTTTTTTTCTGGGTTAATATTTTGGCATTGACTAGCTTTACTAAAAATAAAGGAGAAGCAATGGTTTATTCATTATAGTTAAATCTGCTTTTAATCTTGATCTTGTTCCATTTCTTTGGATTTTCCTTGCTTGTAGTCAGCTGACAGTGTTCCTGTCTGCTTTTGCATTAGGTAAAAGAAACAAAATTGTCAGAATTCGTGAACAAAATCTTTGTTTCTATGATAGGATTTGTAAAAGAGAAATCAGACAGCATTAACTTGAGTTTTATCTTAATATTCATTAAGTAAAAGAGAATGGGGGATTTGACCCTTGAAAAACAAAAGTGGCTTTTTATTTAGAGTGAAATTATTCATTGCATGTTGAGGACTCCAGATCTGAAAGTAGGATCAGTTTTTTGTTGCTAAAACTTTAAAAATGGCACTGTATTCATTTTCATCTTCAAATGTTTGCAATCTTAAACCGCAATATACCTGGTGGCCAGAGCGGTGATCATTTGCCTCATCTTCCAAATAAGGCAGGCCCCTGTAGTTTTTGTACAAATTTGTGCCATTGTTACTGAATAAATTTAAATAATTAAGCTATTAAGAGATGTTAAACATGGATGTCATTAGTCATGCATATTGGCATCTCCACCTGGCACATTTGAACAAATGCCATGGTTCCTGCTGTCATCTTTTCTACCTTCCTTTTGTCAACCTGACTTCTGAGCAGTTACAAACTCCTATATCTAGCAGGGTTTCCCCCCTTCATTTGGCATTCTGGGAGTGCCCCTTAATTTTTTTCTATCACTGGGTTCGCATATGGTAGCCGTAGCAAGAAGCACATTAGCAAAAATACGTCTAGCATAGCTGCTACAACAGCTCCTCCACCAGTTTCATTTGATAACTGTTCACAATGTTTTGCTAAACTAAGAATGTCCAGAATCTTCTGTCTCTGATTGAACAGGTTTTTGAAGGTAAAATGTCCAGAATAGGAATTGGTTTATGGCATTCTTGGCACATCCCCCAAATAAAACAATTGAATCAAAAAAGAAATAAGAAAAAAAGACATGTAGAAAGAATTCAAAAAAAGAAACAAACATTTAACTTAAGATTACTTGCTTTCCTGGACAGCTAGCTTTAACCAAGCTCTTTCAGATGCTGATTCTAACCATGTGGTCACTAGGACATATTCTATAGATTTAAAGGGTTGCATTAGGCTCCACTTGAGAACCAGTTTGCTGTAGTGGTTAAAGCACCAGGCTAGTGTACTTGAATTCTTGTCCTGCTTTGAGTAAAAAAACCAGCTAGCCAAGCTAGGTGATCTTGGACCAGCCCTTCTCTTTCAGCCCTAGGAAGGAGGGATAAAGGGATCTTGTCAAATTTGCAGATGATACTAAATCAAATGGGACACTAAAAGATTTGGAACTGCCTCAATAAGAAAAAGCAGGGGGCTAATAAGAGTAATTGCTGAATGTAGTTGAAGCAAATGCAGTTTTTCATTTATGGGTGGTTTGGATTTTATGATTTTATGAAAATTATAGTTGATCACAAACTGCACACAGGTCAGCAATATGACATTGTTACTGCCCACCTCCCACCCACCTCCCAAAAGTAAATGAAATTCAGAAGGCAAAGTCAACAGAAATAATTTCCAAATCACAAGAAATAGTTGTTTGCTTTCATTTTCCTTGGTCAGAGAAGTCCCATGTCCTGACTTTTGTGTGTGTGTGTGATTCCAGAAAACGGGACACAAAATAATATTGAATAATGAAAATTCCAGTTTACTGTTAGCAAAACTAATATTGAATGGTGGAATTAATTACCCAGTGAAATAGTGACTTCTTCTTCACTAGGTATATTCATGCAGAACTGGACAGTCTTCTTTTAGGGATCCTTTAAATTGAATCCCTAAAATGAATAAGAGATTCCATAAATTGATTTAGAGCTGGATTCCTTTCCAACTCTGAATCAATTCCATTTTTACAGGTTCTCTCAATAGCATAGCAAGGGAACTGATGGGTCTCTGACCCAGAGATCCTTTGTTTTGTTGCTTAGGGCTGGAGTGGTAGGAAGGACTGGTTGTTTCATTAATGTTCAGGGAGCAAAAGTATCTCAGGACTGGTTGGTTTGGGGTTGACTGGATTAGGAGCAGATCGACAAGCTGTAGTTCTGTGATCAGTTTCCATGCCTTTTTTTTTGCTCAGCAGCCCTGGAAAGGAACTTTGTCCATCAAAATCAAGCCATTTCTGCACATTCTACCCTTTGTGGATTATCAGATAATTTGGTAATCTTGACTAATCAGATTTTATCCCCTTCCACCCTTGTTCCTGTAGTTCTTCCGAGCCACACATGTGGAAATCCAGGAAGGCTTCAGAATGGAATCCAGCAAGGCACCACATTCAGCGTGGGAGACAAAGTGCGTTACAGCTGCAATCCTGGTTTCTTTTTGGAGGGGCACGCATTGCTCACTTGCCATGAGACTATGGAAAATACTGCATCCTGGGATTTCCCTCTGCCCTTCTGTCGCGGTAGGTGTTCTTCATTGTCTTTTATCCTGGATTTTCTTAATATGTGGCATAGGTGTTGGTCAGGGATGGAAAAGACTTAGCAAGAATTATCTAGATTAAAGTCAAATCCTATCATAAGAGTTTGGAGTTCTGTAACAGTCTAAATTCTGCGCAAAAGGAAAGCTGAATTATGTATCTGCATATATTATCTAACAGAGCAGACTTGCATATTTTGTTAAACATAATTCATCTACTTTATGCTAATATGCACATACAGTGGGAGTCAGGTTGTGCTTTGAACCTCTGGAGACACTATTCATCTATCCTATTCACTTTTGTAATTTCAGCAAGCATGTAGTTTTAAATATATATTGGCAGCCATAAGAGCCAAGAACGATTTTTTAAAAAATCAGAGTTAAGGTTATTAGGAAACTGAATAATATATAATTTTCCCCTTGAACCCACACAGAATTGTGGCATATGCATTATCTAATCTAGCATAATATAGGTAGGCTTGAATACTATTTTCTTCAGTCTGTTTCCATTTTGGTTATGTGTATGTAGCAATCCCACTTGATTCCCTGTCATTCTAATCATTCTACATGGGATTAACCAGTCAGTTAATATACAGAAGCTTTTACATTACTTTATCATGATATCCGTTCTTCCTGTTCTCTCATCTTTTTCCCTCCCTCATATATCCCCAGTGTCCTTCAGCACAGTATCTTGTATTGATGTTTTGTTTTTTATTGTTTTTTATTGAGCCTTTGAGCATGTAATCAATTAGCAATCCTGGGATGGAGCATTGATTGTGCATTTAAATTGAGTCAAGATGGTTTGTGAACCGATAGATAATTCTTGGTGCTTTCCTTAAATAAACAACATATCTGGTGTGTGTGTGTGTGTGTGTACATACACATACAGGCCTTCAAGTCAGTATTGACTCCTAGGGGCTGCTAGGACCAGCCCCTGAAGTTTTCTTGGCAAGATTTCCAGAAGTGGTTTGCCCTTTCTTCCTAGAGCTGAGAGAGAAGGAGTGGCCCAAGGTCACGAGGGGCTGGCTTTATACCTAAGGCATTTACAGTCTTCCAGTTCCTAACCTTATGAATTACATATTTATCCTGCATTTATCTGTTGATTCTTTTATGGTCCTGGGAGTTAGACAACATTGACATTGTACCGGTGAAGGACTCTCTCCATTTTTCATCCTTTAAATTAACATCATCACTCTTGACTTCGTGCTGAGTTGGTGGTTCCACTGAAGAACTTTTTTGTTTTAACTTGGCTGTATAAAATAATCTTGATGTTAGAGCATGCTTATTTATATTTTTGTACAGGCCTGGGGAGTTGCACTTATGCAACCTAGGTGCATTTGGGACTAAGCCAAACTACCTTGCTAGTTTTTGTTCATGCTCTCAGAGACACAGAGGCATTCTCTGAAAAGAATGCAGCTTTGTCCTTGATATATGTGCCTTTTGTTTTTAGTGTTCAAATATTTGGAATGTCTTTAAAGATACCATATTCTGTTAATTACTATTAAAAATATTTCAACATATGTTTTTAGAGAGTTTTTTTGGATTATGTCCTTTTAAACTTCAACAGGTACTTATTTGAGTAGAACAATAAAGTATAAATCAAATAAATGAAGATATTGAATTATAAACCATGTTTCTAAGTTCTAAGCTGCAAATAATCAAATCACATTTGTCTTATCTGTTTTGTGTGTGTGTGCACCTTTGAATCAGTGTTAACTGCAGGTGACTGTTCTGAAAAATCTCTGCAGTTTTTTTAGCAACATTTTCAAAAGCAAGGGCTAAGGTCAATGCCACAAGAAAAATAAGTAATAAAGATTAGACCACTTGAAAAGAAAATGAGTAAAAAAAATATAAAATGTAAGAAAGGTTTTTGCCTATATAGTAATAATTTTGTTCCAAAAATGTTAACAGAATTAATTTTCTTTGCCCATGATGACCTCTTTGATCTCCACTAAAACAGTTAAGGTGCCAGTAATGCAACATATTGAATTCATGATGCCAATTCAGAATCTGTTTTATTTACTATGATGGAATCTCAGCCTTCTGAGTTTTTTACATCATATCTTGAAGCTTACTTTTAGTTCTTTAATTTATAATTTCATTTCTGTCACTACCCACTCATATTCAACTCAACTTAGTGCATTAGCCTGAACTCATCTGTCCAACCCACAGTGTAGCATGAAAGTACATACTAAAATAAATTGACCCTAATGTATTGCCAGGAATACAGCTAATTCCCAAATGGCTACACTTCTCAGCATTACAGCCCAATTTGTGTGGGAAAAGTGAGAGGACAAAGTGATCTGTATACCTCCTCAAGCTCTAAAAGAAACATGTAAATCTAACAAGTAAACAGATTAAAAAAAACTTTGCTGAAAGCTAAATCTGATAGCCTGTGATCCTTTTAAAAATAACATTTAATTCATGGGGAGGGGAGGTATGTTCAACAGCCTTCATGCTTTATCCAAAAACTATAGCAGGTGCAGAGTGCAATGATCAGGATAATAGATGGGACATGAAGCCTTGTACATGTTTGAATCAACTGCAGTTGCCAGTTAGTTACCAAGCCATGTTCATGTGTGGTGAAACAGGTAAGATGTTGGTCTTGGACAGAGAAAGAAATACATTAGGGACTCTAGCTTAATCATTCTCTCTGTCAGCTCAACTTACTCTATGGAGTTCCTGTTATGGGGACAAAATGAAAAAAAAATATCACTATCAACTTTTCTTGAGCTCTTGAGGAAAAGGCAGGATATATATCTAACAGAAGTCAGACTCCAAAAACCAAAAAAGACATGGAGAGTTACTTCAAATCAGTTTCCTTTGTTGTCCCTCAGCTATAGAAGAAATCTTGCCAAACTAAAGCAACTATTATAAACTGAGAACTTCTAGGTAGGAACTGTCTTGAGCCTCTTCCTCCGAAGCAAACTTTCTAAACTTCACTTTCTCTTGGTCCTCGGGAATGCAGCCCTTCCCTCCTAGGAATCCAGAGTACATTCCACCTCACAAATGATGAAATAAATAAATAAATTTGGGAATAAAGCTAGCAAGTGCTTAATTGCATAGATGGCTTCCCAGCCATGGAGTCCCCTCCCAAGTTATTTTGGTAAGTTACTGGCACTTTTAGGATAGAGAAAAAAGATTATTCCCTTTTAATTCTCCATAGTTGTTATGGGTCTCTTTCTTGTTGGTACTCATTAAGGCTTAATAATATTTTCATAGAAGTCTTCATAGTTCCCTTGAAATGCCTCTGATGTGTCCTCATAATGCATTCATGATTTCAAATAAGAGAGGAATGTCAGATGGTATGTGAACATCTCAGTAAATTAGGTAATCTTTTAGCAAGCATCCTTGATCTTCCTGGCTTTGTGTCATAGCAAACTCCTTCCAGGCCACTGTATATTCTATCTCAGTGAATTGTACTGAGAATGGTTGCTGACAAAAAGTCTATTAAAGCAGCCTTTCTCCTCTAGTTGCCTCATGTTCCAGTGTTTCCTAGAGCAATGGGAACAGTAGTCCTACATCCTAGGAGAGCATGGGGCTTGGGGAAGCCTCATTTGCCATCATTCTCTTTCTCTTTTCCTGTAAATGGGCTATTTGCAAAGCTCAAGGAAGGGTTGATAACTACCCTTTTTTTCCTTTACACTATTATAAAGCATTGGCGTTTTGCTCTGCGCTTAGAAACAGTTACTGTCAGCAGTAGTGGGAGCATCAATTATTGAGTGCCACCTGCAGCCCATTAGAGGGAGAGTTGCCCAGAGAATCCTTGCTCTGTTTTGGAAATTAGGATCATGTCATTGAACATCCTCTTCTTATGTGGCTCTGTTAAGGTAGTGATCACATTCCTTCAGATCATTTCCCTGCTGCAGTTACCTTTGTTCAGCTCTCCCGGTAGAACCTTGGAAATCATGGGAAGGCAAGTGGGATTTTAGACTTGAAGGGCTGTAAGGTTACTTTTTTCATGTGATCTAGAAGAAAAGTTGCCATGCTGAAATGCACCTCCAGAAAGACTTTGTATGGAAATGGCATGCAAATGATTTGATCTGCCACCCCAAGTTCTTTTTATAATGACTTCTTTAGCAAGTGCACCATAGTCACAGCACTGAGGAATAAGCTAATCACAAGAAAAGCCAGGAAAAATATCTGTGAGGCAGAAGGGTGCTTTTGAAATTCGATAAATAAATAAAGAACACCAAACTCAACTCCCATATTTGGGACAGAAATGGACACATGTAGCAGGAGTCCATTTCTAATAAACAGTGGTGGGATGCTGACCTTCAGAAGTTGAATAAATTAACAGAGATTGGACCTTGGGAGTCTTCTAATACAATCCCTTGCTCAAGCAGGAGAGTCTATATCATTTCAGACAAATGCTGTCCAATCTCTTTTTAAAAGCCTCCAGTGATGGAGCACCCTCAACTTCTGAAGGCAAGATGTTCCACTGATTAATTGTTCTCACTGTTAGGAAAGTTCTCCTTAGTTCTAGCTTGCTTCTCACCTTGGTTAGTTTCCATCCATTGCTTGTCTTGTCTTCTGGTGCTTTGGAAAATAGGTTGTCCCCTCTTCTTTGGCAGCCACTCAAGTATTGGAAGACTGCTATCATGTTACCCCAGTCCTTCTTTTCATTATATCCAACATACCCAATTCCTGCAACCATTCTTTATATGTATAAGTAGTCCTTGTTTAGCAAGCACAATTGGGATCAGCTACTCAATCAGTAAGCAAAGCAATCGCTAAGTGAAACTGTGATTGTGCTTATGATCTTATTTTGGTTTTCCTTAGCTTTACAGACTTGTGAAGGTCATAAATGTGAGATTGGGTCACCAAGTTATTTTTCATCATTTGTCTGGTTCTCAATTCCCATATCCCCATATCTCCACAAACAAAATAACAGACACTTAAAAATGCTAACCAGAGACATAATTGCAGGCCTGCCATCTGCAACTATTTATCTAGCTGGCATTTTTTGTAACTAAAACTAGCATATGAAGGTAGACAAAATGGCAGAAGGAAGACAGCTTTCATCAGTCAATTAGTTATAGTTTGGAACTGGGTGAGCTTTTCATGACTTAATTGGTTTTGGATCATCCCTTTGGGGGAAAAATGATGACGCCATTAATCCTTCCAGAAAAAGAACAAGGTCTGAGAATATCTTTATTTGCTATATTTACATACAGCACCATAAGTGAAAGTATCTCAAAGCAGCATATAGTAAAAACAGTAATTAATATAACAGTAATATATATATATTTATGAAACATGCAGAAAAAGGGGGAGAAAAAATTCTGAATAAAAATATTTTGGTTTTGAGAACATTCTGTTCAGAAGGAATAAAGTGAATCAAGCTTTCAGAAGCAAGTACTAAAAATACATAAAATAAGGCCTTTAATAACTGTCCTTCCTGAAAAAGAAAAACATAATAAAGCTGGTTAATTCTAATGCAGATATGTGTTTATTGAAAGTAGAGAGTTTTGGAGGACCACAGTGACAGCCCACATTGAATGTCAGGAGAGTAAGATCACAACAGCATATTGTAGTTCTGGACAATAAACAAGCTGGTTGCCAGCCTCTGAAAACTATCAAGTTTTTATTTATTTATTCAATTTCCATAGCCACCCATCTCAATCAATGATTCTGGGCAGCTTACCATTTTTAAAAAAGACAGTATATACTACAGTTAAAACAAAAGCATTTTACAACTACAAAAAATATTAAAAGCATCCAAATAAATATACTTAGCATTGTATTTTAATCAGTTTTAAATGGGGTTTTAAATATTTAATATTTAAAAAAAAAATTAAACATTACACAGCCATTAGTTTAATACTTTTAATTAATTTTAAATCTATATATTTATATTT
>JANHFL010004439.1:16955-32962 GCA_032468155.1 Oxyrhabdium leporinum
CCTTCCTTCTGGCACTCCTCTTCCAGGTGCAAGTTGACATGTCCTTGACTCTCTGGGGAAGAACGTTGTTGTGTCTATACTCTCTTGCAGCATGTGAATATCCCGCCTCCCAATTTCCCAGGCACTAAAATGTGGCAGCCGCAGAGGCCTTCTACAAATATGGCTCCCAAGGCTGACACTGTGGTTGTGGTTAAGTTACATCTAAGTAGGATAAAAACCCAATTTTGGGACACTGAATGACTTCAGTACTATGAGTAATTAGGAAAGCTTTAAACTGAATCCTGTGGGGGTTGAACGCTCTGAAAGACTTCAGAAAAAGACTTGTACACTAGAAGAAAGTGGGAGCATTACTATGCAAGACCTTACAAATTACACAATGAAAAAACCAGAACATCCATGCACTTCGTTCTCTCAGTGCTAATACTCATTGTATGAGATATAAAAATGGAAAGCTCTGGATCAAAATAAATTGAAGAACAAATGAAAGCATTGCTACTATTGGTATCTACAGTCTTATTGTGTACCCAATCATTGAGAAGATGTTACTGATGTTTTCTGAGAGGAATTTGTGTTCTTTTCAAAATCAATTATCCAGTAATAATGGCAAAGTTTATGTTGATAACACTTGGGTTATCAACACAAGACTGTACAAGCATAGTCTTTCCAGAAAATTCCTGATTTGATTTACTGACAACTTTTCCCACAAGAAAATAGAGAAAAGTACTAGACGATTAGCTGTATTTGACTTGATATCAATCAAAAGAGAACAATAACAATTAGTTGAGCAAGTGAAAATACCAGGCACATTGTGGAAAAGTGATCACATAATGCTGGATTTTAAGAGGAATTATCTGTGACTGTAGTCAGGTGTACATCTTGGACTTGAAAAAACAGATTTTAATTACATCAAAATCATGATGAGTAAGATATGATGGCAGAAGAAGGCGATCAGAAAAGGAGCTCAAGTTGGGATGTGAATTCCTAAAAGAGATTTAAAGAATCTCAAGGAAGAGGGGAAAAGGACATTAGAAAAAGCTAATGAAGCTATACAAACTGTTTGCAAAGGTGTTGAAATAAAAAAGGATACATGCAAGAGATGGAAAGGGGGTCATGACTTGAAGGAAGAGACATGTATAATTATCTGGAGTTGTAAAGATGATGTCAGGCAACCTATAAATTAGAATGAGCTATGGTTAAGCATCCTAAAAACAACAAAAAGGGCTTCTTTAGATATATAACAAAGAAATTGATCAGAATGCCAGCTGCTCCAAAATCCTGAATATGAAAATGCAGAGCTACTCAAGTCTCATTTTGCTGTAGTCTTTATTCTGCTTTGTTCATACCTGAGTTCTGTATTCATTTCAGAATTTCTTAAAGCATAATGCTTTAAAAACTATTCAAAGAAATGGAAACACATTCAAAGAAAGGCAGTGGGAAAGAACAAGAAAGTAGAAACTAATCTCTTTGACAGAGATTAAAGTAGCTGGGAATGTTTAACCTTGAAAAGATCAGACAGGGGTAGGAGTATATGATACTAGCTTTTCAAGTACTTGAAAGGATACAACTCTCATCCTCTATTTAAGAAGACCTGGTCCATCCTGGTTAAGGAGGGACTTGTGGAGCATCAACTGATACGATCTTGTCCAGTTACAAGAGAGGAAGTTAATTTGTTTGTTCTGAGGAAGTGAACAGGCTTCTTGAGGTACAATCATCCATGTTTTAGATCCACGCCTTTCCTATCTGGACAAGCCTTCCAGGGAAGTGTTGTATGTGGTAAATGCATCCTTGAGAGAGGCTGTTGTTCTGCTGAATCTTGAAGAAGGGGTGATCCATCCTTTCTTCAAGAAGCCATAACTGAATCCACCCAAATGGACAATATTCAGCCTCTCTCCAACCTTCTATTTTAGGGAAGCCTATTGAGAAAATGGTCAGCTTGGAGCTCCTAAAGCCCCTAGCCTTTATCTGGATCCCTTTCAGTCTGGATAGTGAGAGGCCATTGGTTGCATTTGTCCATAACCTATAGAAGGTGCAGGATGGAAATACTGTAGGCCATCCACCCTGACCCTCCTTGATCTCTCAGCAGTTTTCAGTACCATTGACCAAGGTATTCTTGTGGATCTGCTGAGGGGATTGGGAATTGGAGGCATAGTGTAGTATTGGCTCTCCTTCCACATTCAATTCCTGTTGGAGAGGGAGGTAAGGAGGTAGAAAGTTTGTTATTTATTTAATAAATAAATGCATGTGGCTGCCCATCCTATACCCATGACTCTGGGTGACTAAAACAACATAAAATTAGAATAAGAACACAACCACTAATTAAGAGCATATTTAACATAAAATAGCAGCCCAGAACAATCACAACATCCCACAATCAATATAACCAGGAAACAGATTCAGCCACACTATTGGTTCCCAGGCATGATGACAGAAGCCAACATTTTGATGCCTTGTGAAAGGTATAAACTTTTTGAGGAGTCCCGGGACTCTCTCCACTTTTGTTTAATATCTTCATGCATCCGCTGGGTGAGATCACTCGCTGGGATGAAATGAAGTATCAGCAACCTGCTGATGATCCTCGGAGGTATATTTTTGCCCTTGGCTGTCCAGAGGATACAGTCAACCTCCTATCCCAGTTTTAGAGATTGTAGGCACCTCGATAGGAAAGAAGAGATTTTGGCTCCGTCCTAATAAGACTGGGTGACTGTAAAGTTGAGGCTCTTTGAACCTCAGCAGGTCCAGAATTCTTGGCTCAAAGCTCCTAGAGTAGAGCCAACTGTTGCATCTCTGTCATGATTCTCAAATAGATAGCAGGAACAGCAACTATCATAACCTCCATGGGTCCCATAAATGGTTTGTAAAGCAACACTGTTAGAGGTAAGTGCTACAAATTTCAAAACATTTTAAAAAATGCTGAAGTTGTGATTTCTATTCTTAACCAGAACACCACAATGGCAAAAAATCTCTTTCTGTTTGGAACTGTCATCAAATGCCAGTCAATCCAAAGGAGACATTAAACCAAAATTTGTATAAATAAAGAAGTGCTCTATCATATATGTGTAAGTGGGAATGAGATGTATTTATTTAATATCCTAAGAATGTATGACTTCTATTTACCTGAACGTAGTCAGAAACTGTAATAAATTTACATATTCATCTGTGACCTGTATTATTTTTACGAATAACTCAAGATTGGCAAACATATCCAATGTACTTTCCTCCTATTTGCCCCATCACAATAACCCTGAGAAGCTGGGCTCAGAGAGAGTGATTGGCCCAAAGTTACCCAGTTGGCTTTCATGCTAAGACTGGATTTGAACTCACGATCTCTTTTCTAGTCTGGTATCTTAACCAGCAGTATCTTTATTATTGTTGATTAGCCCTTAGGCCATATCAAAATACAGAAGGAAATAATAAAACATAAAACACGACACAATAGAGTTACATGCAAAAGTAGAATACAAGAAACAGATTAAATAAAAAGGATAAAATAAGGAAGGCAATATCATTTTTCCGAGTCATCCCTACAATTTACCTCACTCAATTAGCACAGGGACAACGTATAAATGAAGCTCTGTCATAGCTTCTAGATAGAAAATGGGGGTATTCACCTTGGTTATTGCAATTGTCCAAATTGTTGAATATATTTATGGTGTAGTGTCAGCCATGTGGTGCTTAAAAAACAATGTATGACAATAATGATGCAAGAATAAGGTAGCTCTGGGAAAATTGTGGGAAATTATCACTTTCCTGCTCCAGTCTTAGATTTCTAATGACATAATCTGGCCACTTCATTTCAATTGTTGTCAATTCATGTCCCATAGACTTTTTTTACAGTCATTATTTTTCTTGGCATTGCCCAGAAGCTCAATTGTAACTTAGCCAGACATCATCGTGGAGTGATTAAATCATCTTAAGAGATGATCCTTTGCTTCCTATTCCCAAAAAGCAAAAGAAAAACTTTTTTTCACTAAATTTATATGCTGATATGCGGTATCTTACACTTATATGCTTTTCTGAGTTGCAAATAAACAATTTAGTAACTTATATTTTCATTGCTTATAGAGCGGCAAGTAGCAAATGTTTTGTTTTCATCTCTCTTCCACGATTCTAGATAAACGCAATCCTCTATTTTACCCAGTAACACCTAAACTGATTTCAGCTCCCACTTAAATGTTATAAAAAGAGCATGGGATAGAAGGTCCATGTTGACATGAAATTAATGAATCAGTTTATAGCTGATTTTATCATTGCAATTGTCCTTTTCCCTTTTGGTAGAATATTAGTTTATAGCTCAAAAATGCTTCTGTAGAATTAGGTCAAAGTGTCATGTTTTATCCATACCAATAAGATTGCATTCCTTTGGTCACCCTATAAAGGTGTTAGTTTTATTAAAACATCTCTAGTTTTCATAAGTCATTTTTACATTCTCAACAAACAACTCCAGAGCAGAGAATGAGTTCTACAAATAAATATCAATTGTACAGTTGTATTGTCTTTTTAGAGCATGGATCCCAATATTGAGTTTGGGTTATTAAAGCACTAGATTTGGCATGGAGGTGGGAGCAATCTTGATGCTATTAAGACAAGCTTACTAGTGCATTACTCTCAAAACGTATTTGTTCTTGCCCTATTTTGCTACATTGCCTTTAATAAACAAAGAATTGGGGTTTTTTAAAAAACAAAACAAAAGAAAAATCTTTTTTGCTCTACATTTTGTATTCTGAAATTTCCTATTAAAAGTTCTTCCGAGTACTTGAAGTTATGAACAACATACAAACATTACAAAACTAAAACAAAAAAACTTTGCCAGTTTCCTTTCCATGATTGGTTTCTATTCTGATTTCAACTTGTATAATTTGTGAATTCTACCACATGTAGACTGAGTCCATGCCGCTCTGGTTCTTTTGGGCAATCAGCATCTTTGGTATGGTTGAATTCAAGAGCTGTCTCATAATTCCTCTGACTGTCTTGAAGGAAGCAGTGGTGCTTTCTTCCTCGAAGAGCCACCTCTCACTTCCAATGAACCAGGACACTTTTTTAGGGGGGGGGGGGGTTGTGGAAAAGGGGCTGGGACAATAGTTTCAGAGAGTCCTAGATGCAGGATTCTCTGTAGAATTCACTGAAGTCACGAGCTGCCTCCCTGACCCTCGCCATGCCTTCTTTGCATCCTCACACACCGTACATTGTGCCTCCTGTGCACTGTCCCCTGACCCTTGCCATACCACTCTTGAGTATATTTTCCAACCTTTCAATGTCTCTCTTGCACAGGCCCACAGACTCTCTCTGACCATAGCTGCACCTTCCTCACATCCTCTCCCCAGCCCTTGCTGTGCCTCACTCACCCCCTTGTGCACCCTTCTCAAGCATCACCATGCTCCTTGCACATTTTCCTTGACTCCCACCACACCTCCTTGGATCCTCGCACACCCTCCCTGACCCTCGGCATGCCTCCCTTGCACCATCATTTACTCTTCCCAACCCTTACCACGCCTCCCTGCACCCTTCCTAATCCTTGCCATGCCTCCCTCCCATCCCCATTCACCCTCTTGCACTCTCCCCCATGTGGCAGCAACCACTTGCCTGCCTGCCGGTTTGCCTGCCTGCTGTCTGAGATATGCAAGTTCCTGCCTGCTTCCCCAATGACTTGTGGGAAACTGGCGGTAAGTGGTCTTGCCTAATGACCATGGAATTTGGAACATGTCTGCAGCCAGGATGCAGGGATTGCCATCACTAAGCCATATGGTTGTGCTTTTTCTGTTTGACTGGGCCTTCGGGTTTTTTTTTATTTGTGCGGTGAATTGTAATGGTCTGGATTTGAGGAAGGAAGGAGTGCATTCCAGAAGAGCAAGAGACAGCTCAGTTCAAATAGTTTGTATGAGAGAAGGAGGGTCAAGACAGCACCTCTCTAATAGTTATCTAAATATAGCATTGTGTACATAGCAGAGTGATTTAGTTTGGTAAGATTTTGTCTATAGGTGTGGCACAGGAAAGATATCTACATGGAAGAATCACCATCTATCTTTCTTGGTTTTAAGGTTCTGAAAATATATTTGCTTATTTCTGGGTTAATTAGGAACCTGGATTTTAGTGACTGCTTTTATTGTAATAGTCTAGTAACCTATCCAGAGCCTTGCAATGAGATGCTACATAGATTGCTGTCATTGATATATCAATAATCAATAATCTCATGAAAACTAGCAGGTAAATTACCACATATCTGAAGAATGTAAGATTGCAGAACGCTATATTAAATATGAAGTATGTAGTTATTGCCAGGATCCTAGTAATCTTCAGAAGTCAGTGTGGGATTGGCTGCTAAGTAATAAAAGAATAGAACAGCAATTAGATGAGAAGAAGGCTCGGGTGATCTCATTTTGATCTGAAATGAGAAAAGTTGTTGCAAAACCATCTTTTTCTTTTTTACTCTGTGAAATGATGCTTTATCAGAATTCGGAGAAAGTACACAAGGGAACAAATCTTAACTAAATGTAAGGAAGCAATTAATAGAACTCCTGTTCTATCCCTTAATAATTAGGTCTTTTGTCTAGAATTTTAGCTGAAATGTCTTCTAATTACTGTATTACCCAAACTCAGCCCATTTTATTTTTATGGAATTAGATGTCCTATGACCACACCTGGAATACTACATCCAGTTTTGGTCACCACAGTACAAAAAAGACGTTGAGACTTTGGAAAAAGTGCAAAGAATAGCAACTAAGATGATTAAAGGCCTGGAGACTGAAACATATTATGAAGAACGGTTGCAAGATGTGGGTTTAGCTAGTCTAGAGAAAAGAAGGACTAGGGGGGGGAATGATATCAGTATTCCAGTATTTGAGGGGCTGCCACAAAGAAGAGGGGGGTCAACTTATTCTCCAAAGCACCAGAGTGCAGGACAAGAAACAATGGATGGAAACTAATCAAGGAGAGAAGCAACCTGGAATTAAGAGAAGCTTCCTTACAGGAAGGACAATTAACCAGTGGAACACCTTCCCTTCAGATGTTGTGGGTGCTTCATCACTGGAGGTTTTTAAGAAGAGACTGGACAGTCACTTGTCGGAAATGGTATAGGATCTCCTGCTTGAGCAGGGGACTACAGTAGAAGACCTCCAAGGTCCCTGCCAGCTCTGTTCTGATTCTGATTGCACCAATTGTAGTTCCAGCACTTCCAGTTGCCATCATTAAGCAAACCTTGTGCTTAATGTGAGACATCACATAGTTGTCATTTGTGACCTCCTGCCAGCTTCCCCATTGACTTTACTTGGCTTGCAATGTCAGAATTGCAAACCAGTCGGTAAGTACCCAGATCATGATCATATGATTGTAGGGATCCTGTGGCAGCTGGAACTTCAAGGACCAGTCATAAATACTACTTGTTCAGTGCTATCATCACTTCAAACAGTCATTAAATGACTGGTTGTTATGCAAGAACCAACTATTTCCCCCACACACAGTACTTCATCCAGGACAAGGGTGCTCAGATCTGACTCTTTTTGTGAATTTCCTATTCAGAAAACATTCGCGGCTAATAAACGTTGAGGATGCAATCTTATACATTGTGAAACCATCTTTGTGTTATTTATTACTGCCAACAGAAGTCACAGTTGGTATCTCTGCCAACTTTATCGGTTCAGTTCCTTAATCTGAACACATGGACAATTCCAATTTATGGAACATATTTAGAGAGAATGATGGGAGTGCTTTACAGGATTTTCTTGAATGAGTTCTCCATTACAGCCAAAGGGCAGCAAAATAAAAATAGTATACAAGAACGGACTGTCAAGATAATAATACAAAATACATAATAAAACAGTAGCATAAAAGCAAGAAGAGATTACATGCTACAACTGGTGAGAGAGATGGATGATCAGGCTAGTTGGTACCCCCTTATTATCTGCTTCCATTCTCTACATGCCATGGAGCAAACATGTCCTATATTACAGCTAGTAGCCTGGAAAGTTAACTAAGAAAAAATGAATATTTTTTCTGCATAGATCCTTATAACATTTACACTTTTGTGGACTTCCAAACAGTTTCTTCAATTTGAACAAGTTGGTTAGGGGAATCTGAGTAGACAGAAAATCATTGGAATGTGCTCTCTCTTGTCTGCATATGGAGTGATATGGTGAATGGTAGGAGGGGGGACAAAGGAGAGAGAGATCATTCCTTGATCTAGCTTAATAATTTACTTACAGTATCAAATCTGTTACCCTTTTTCATATTCACTAATCTATTATTTGCTTTAAATATGTATCACTCAGTTTAGTGACTTTGCTGTGGATTTTAATAACTTGGTCAAAGTTAATATCTTTGATTTAACTACATTTTCATTTTGTCTCATGCCTTTAGTTTCTTTGCCTCACTGTTTCTTTTTGTGTTTTGCATAATGATTCCTACCCCAAAAGAAAATAGCATGATGGGTATACACTTTGTAAGTAACAAATTTATTTCCTAGCACAGAGGATGGAAAAATGCCAAATCAAGATTCTCAGCTTCAGTTTCCAAGACACAACATTGTTAGGTCTCCCATAGAATATGTGACAAGGGGTAAGCTCCAACACTAGGAGAGAAATTCAGAAGTAAGGTAATATTTTAAAGAAAATATAACACAAAATTAACTAGCTTGAGGTTACATGTAACTGATAATAACCTGGTTGTTTAAGGAAGATCCTAATATAATTCTTCCTTCCCAGCACAAGTACAGGTAAGTACCCAATTGTTTTTTGGAAAGGTGTCTGGGCAGAGCCTGTTGGTCAAAGATTTATAAAACTGAGGAGAAGAGCTTTCTTTAGTTCATGTTTCTCAAAACACATGTACAAGATTCTAATACAAAATTGTAATCCTATATAATACATACTTGATAGGAAGTTTCTGTTGAATGTGGTGGGACTTATATTTGAGTGGATATGTCTTCCGGTTTTCCATAGTTTTCCATAGATTTAAAATATTTTTTTTCTGAAATAAATATTTTATAGCATAAATGTGGATAGTAACACAAATTAAGCAATTGGATTTAGATGTAAAAACAATTCCTTGAAAGAGCAAGTTGTTAAAATCTACAGCAAAGTCACTAAACTGAGCGTTATATCTATAAGGCAAATGATGGATTTGTGAACATGAGAAAGGGTAACTGTTTTGATACTATAAGTAAATTATTAAACTAGATCAAGGAGTGATCTCTCTCTCCTTTTTCCCCATCCTACCTTAATTTGGATTTATCTCTTCCCATCTTCATTTTAATGAGATAGCACTTTTGGAAAGAGTATTTTTGTGAGAAGATTTTGCACCACTTTGAAAGCAACTTCATATTTCTGCATTCCCACAGCAATGTTGGAAAGCTGAGCTGATTTATTCCCTTCTCTGTTGCACTATAGTTGAAATTATTCCAAAGGTACATGTCTTTTTTGAGAAGCTGTGGCTGCGTTTGCCCATTGGAGGGAACTCTTGCCTTACTCCTCCTTATAGGAACTTCTTCCTACAAAGGAAATAGGGTTGTGCAGAGATCTGGAAAATCTGAAGTATGAGTGGAAGCACATAGAACACCTTAACAGCAGTGTCTTTTCTGGGCCTTTCCTGTGCAAGCCCAGGAAAACTCAGATTTGTTTTAGGAGTTCCCAATAGATGCCATGTGTGCCCATGTGTGCTCCAACATTTAGCCTTTCAAATCTGATTCTTTGTACAGCCCTGAAAAGAAATCTTAGCTTGGCTGTTACGATGCTTGTTTTCAGAAGCTCTGATGAAATATATTTAAAATAAAACAAATTGGCAAGAATTATATGAGTCCCCCCTCCCTTTCTTTTCCAGCATTGGACTGCAAGACTTTTTTTTTCTATTTGCTCCTTTTAGAATAATGGGGGTTTAGAAGATTGTTGCTGTATTGAATCTTGCATAAACAATGGTAGGGCAGTGATGTTCGTTTCTTGTTCTTAGCTTGTAATTTTGAAAAAAAAATGAACATGACTCCCAATTGCCTTCAGATTGCTTCTTAATGCTTCAGGAATTAAAACATTTGCAGTGGAAGATAATTGACTATATACAGTCACCAATAGAAATGGCCACAAAAATCCTTTTTATAATCAATTGTTGAGTATTTTGGTGGTTAGCCCAGGGTTTGCTGCCAAGTCATAGAATGAGAAACCTGAGCATTATGTTCTATAAATGAAGAAAACACCTCATACTCACTGGAACATCGCATATAGAAATCCATTCAGCTATTTTACTCACATACATAAACACAAAGATGAAGAAATAACAGATCTTCTGTCTAGGGTTGGCTGCAAATAAGGAGACAGAAATAAAGAGACATAATTATATATTTCATTAATCACTATTATTGAAAAAGTTTGAAAATCTAGGCCACACATTGATAATGCATGGCTTCATATTCAAAAATGTATGCAACAGCATACACACACACACACACAAGCACGCACACAAAACCATCCATATGAGTTGAATGTTATAAATTAAAAACTATTTTAAGCTATTCAAAGTATCCTTCACTCTTCTGTTCAGAAAAGCTGTCATTAGCAAAGAACACTGAAGCAGAATTCTTGACTTTCTCTGCTTGCCAGAAAGAAATATTTTATATATGATTTGTGCGTACACACTTGATATACGTGCAACCAAAACTAATTATTACCTATTATTAGTTAAAATATAATTAGCATAATACTATGATTACAAACATGATTTAAAACCACAATAGTCTCATAACAGCGAGATATAATTAAACCTACTCAAAATACTAGGATGATTTTTTTTCAAAATCCAAAGACAATGAATTATATTCAGCTCCAAGGTTGGTGAGATCTACAGTGTAGGAGCAAATTAGAAGCAGACCTGTGCAAGCCATTCTTGTAATTCTAAGGGTCTAAACATGACCATTCTGAAGAATTGATCTCTGAAATATAGAGATTCTTTATGCTTCATCGCGCAGTCAGCCAGATGTTTAGAACGGATTCAGCATTTTTATCCATCTATCAATTTCTTCCCAAGAACCTGGGATAGGCAGATGTGGACGTGTCACTGTGTTAAAGATACCTGTAAGCTGTTCCAAGTAAAGCTGCCTTTTGCAATTGACTGGTGGTGATTTTGTCAGTGATGATGGTGTTCAAATGGTGCTCCAGATGTTTTCGGGTTGCATCCAATGTGTCTATTAGTATTTGTATTACCTTTGCTTTCTTTTTCCACAATTGTTCCATTTCTGTTTGTAAGTCTTTGTATTTTGTTATCTTCTCCAGTTCTTTCTCTTCTATCCTGCTGTCTCCAGGTACTGACACGTCCACTCTCCAGACTTTTTTGTGTTTCTTATGACAATCGTTAAGTCTGGGGAGTTTTGTGATAGGTGCCTGTCGGTTTGAATTCTAAAGCCCCAGAGCACTTTAGCTTCTTCATTTTCTATTACTTTATTTTATGTTCCCACTAATTCTTGCTTGCAGGCAAATGGTATTTCTTGCAGATCTTCCAATGCATCATTATAATATTATTATTCTATTTTAGTTATTTGTATCCCGCCTTTGTTTATAAAAAACATCATAATTAAGATAATACTCTTAAATGATGTTGAGTAGTTTGAGAAATATGTGGTGCTTTAAATGAAATGCTTCTCCCACCCCAGCCCACAGCAATACCAGTAACCTAAGACATTTCTTGGATTGATGGATCACGATTATCTTTATTGAGATAGGCTATCACAATGGAATCTGACAAGCCTGATTGTGCTTTATCTCTCCTACTCAAGTCACTTTTGAATACTATCTTGCTACTTAAAGTTTCAGCCCTCTTTGCTTATGTAAGGGCTCTTGCATAGTTCTGTCAAGATCATCTGATTTACTCGATGCCTAATCCCGATCTCAGACTTCTGAGGAAGCGGAAGAAAAGCTTGCTTGATTTATCAATTTCTTAATATAAACCTTTTAAAAAAATACAATAAGCACAATTTATACTTTAAAAGCCAACTTCGTTTACAAAAAGTACATGTACAATTTATTTTTAATTTTAGATAATTCTACGGAAGCCAATTTCAAGTGAATGAAATAAGGCAGCTAGGGCTGATCAAAATCATAGCGTATCAAAAGAAACTTCAGTGGGCAGGATCTCCTGCCGAAAGAGCCCAAACCAGAACAATCATACAATACCTAAGTTTTCATAGAAAGCAAAAGAAAAAGTTAGAGCCAATAATCATAGAGATGAAAATTTGAGAGACATCAAAGTAGTGGATACACATACATTAAAAGGACATACATTAAAATAGAAGACGGATGGATGGTTCCAGCTGAACTTACATCTACCCAAGCAACAGTTTCTTTCTGATTTATCCTTGGAGTTTGAAGTATTTCTGGAATGTCCCCACTTACTTTGAGGGAGGTCCTCATTTCCATTCAGCTTCAGCTTCTCATACAAGACCTTCTCGCTTGGATTTTAAAATGGCTGCTTTTTCCTGTAGGGAAAGAAGAAGCTGGAGGGAGCTACCAGGTCTAGGAGCAGAGATCCATGTCTTAGACAAGAAGATCCCACTTGAGGCAGAGAGATGTTGTTTCTGTGTTTAGGAAGGATCTGCCAATCTTATGTTGGTTGAATGGCATCAGTTTTATCTCCCTAAGTAACAGAATGAGGAATTCAGTTTTATTTTATTTTTTTTAACTTTGTTTTGTAATCTCTATGCTGTTAGTAGTAGCAGGTTTCATGAAATAAATATAAGTAATACTTTTGGGAAAGTATGGCAGGAGAATTGTCATAGAAGGGAAGGGACTAGGCCTTCATATTGAGAGACAGCAAATAGACAAGGCTTTAATCTGACTCCTTTCTAGAGAAGCAGAATACTCTGGCTGTCTCACATAAGACTGGTTAATTATGACATGTACAAAATTGTTCTTTTGGTGAGTGTATGTGCTCCTCCCCCCTGCCATTTTTTTTTAATCCAGGGGTCCTTCACCTTTGGCTTCTTTTTTCTCAGGTTTATGCTAGCAGGACTATGGGAAATGAAAAATGAATATAATGTGACCTCATCACATCCTCATTAATTTGGTGAGGTGTTTCACTGTAGCCCAAGGGAACAGTCAGATTTTTAACAAGAGAACGAAGATGCCGTCACATTAATGGCTTCATCTTGACAGCCAAGGAAGGCTCTCATATAAAAGGTGCCATGTCAGGTTGTACATTCCCCCACAGTCTTTTTCAGCTGGTGTTCACAATCATATAAACCTGACTGCACAATGTTAGGACTCTCTAAGAGAAGGCAAAGACCTCAGGGCATGGTATGTTGTGACCTATATTCCTCATTACCCAGTTCTCTGCTACTACAGAAGCTGTCAGGCAGCTATAATAGGAGAGTGATGTATGAAATAGTGAGTGACCTAGAGACTATTATATCGTAATAGTTTTATTATAATCAACTAAAAATGGCAAAGCTGTGAGCTGGCAATTTCAAACTTCACAGAATTCTTAGGCTTGATGTTGGAGCTGAGAGAGAAGGATATTGCTGGCAAAGGGCATGTTAGAAACTTGTAATATATTACAATAATTCAGGGACTTCTTTGCAGAGTAATTACTGCTGTATACAGAACAATCACAACTTGCTGCAAAGATTAATAGGACACAGAAGCAATATCACAAATAAATTAATTTAGTCTGCGGAGGGCTGCTGAATCACCATCTGATAAAAATGTTGTGCTGATTCTCGGAATTACTCTTAGATATTCCCAAGCAGCTGCTGAGATGCTGTATATTTTCTTTTAAAACAGCAGCTGGATCTGGGAGATCTCATTTTAATTTCCCACAGTATCTTGGAGCAATATTATGCAGGTGTCATTCTTGGAAATGAAATTGGCAGGTGATTTCCCAGTTGAACTGTACAGCACCGATGAAAGCACTATTGCCAGCTTCTGTTACCTGGTCAGCTATAGGTGACCATAAATAGTTCTTCACCAGAAGACATTCTGAGGATTGAATGAATGACAATTAAATTTATGAAAAAAATCCCCATGCTTACTAGGTCTTGGCTTTCCTCATTTTTAGAAATGCATCATTTCATAAAATGAATAACATAATTAATGAGTTTGCTATAGCAGCCAGTCAAGAAATATGTCACAGACTAGCACTTGGTAGAGCAGTCATGAAGGCCTTGGAAAATATATCCAAATGCCATGATGTCAAACATCAGAATCATGATAATCTAGAGGTTGGTCTTTGAAGAAGCAGGATAGGAACAGTAGTGTTGGAGAAGATTCCTGAGAATATAGTGGATAACCATGAAAACAAACACATAGATCATCAAACTAATTAACTCAGTTCTCACTCCAGGCACAAATGACCAAGCTGAGATTATCCTACTTTGGACATTTTATGCAAAGACCCAGCTCTCTGGAAAAGGATGTTAATGCTGGGGAAAGAAGAGAGTGGGGGAGGGAGGAAGGAAGGAAGGAAGGAAAGAAGGAAAGGAAGGGGAGGAGAGGAGAGGAAAGGAAAGGGGAAAGGAAAGAGGAAAAGGAAAGGAAAGGAAAGAGGAAAAGGGAGGAAAGGAAAGGAAAGAGGAAGAAAGGGAAGGGAAGGGCCAGCAGCAAAGTGGATGGATTCAGTTACAGTGGCAATGAGTGCACCACTGGGAGACTTAAAAGAACTGGTTAGGTTCTTTTAAGATCATCATGAAGAAAATGTAACTATATGGCCATTGGTTGAAAACTACTTGAAGGCACATAATCAATTAATCAATGTAGCAGTCAGAGTGGCAACGAACATCCCTGTGAAATTGAAATGATGCAGTAGTTTTTTTTCTCGTAACTACAATATCCCTACAAAGTACTTACATATACTCTTACCTTGAGTCATACTACAATTACAAAATACATTTTGCATTGCTTTCTGTTTCATAATGTAGGAGGAAAATATGAAATTTGGAACCTACATTTCAAAATATGTGTATATATATATATTCTCATGCAAGAAAAGTCCACATTAAGCTTTGAGCTTGAATATAATTTAAATTTTATTTATGTCAATATTCATAGGCTGCATTTAAGATACACTCTTCACAAGAATGCATAAAACTATGGCACTAAACTCACAAACACAGACAAAAAACAACCAACATAAAACTCAATTATAAAGGCGCATTAAAGTTGTTTTCCTAAACAATAAAAACCTTAATTCTTTGACTGATTATTTTTAAAACTGCAGAAAAAGTTCTGATGTGAAAAAAATGATCTGGAAAAATTGGTCTATATGTATTCATCAGGAAAATAAAGCTCCAGAACTGGCAGCATCCACCACATTCTGGTGCCTGATTCCCTGTGTCTGGCAGTGAACAGATTTAACTGGCAAGCATATTTTAATATCTGTGTAGGTTCCTATCAATTCATCTTTTATATAGAATGTTCTCATGTTGTGTAATATAATTCTAATAATAAACACACTACATTAAATATCAATTTAGGCCACATCCATTCAAAATTTTCTGAGAGGCTCACATCACGAATAGGAACCTCATAGCTGGGAGCTGTTCTTACACATCAGATTCCAAAAGAAAATTCGTTTCTCCCCTCTCCTTAATAAACAAGTTACTGAATCATTGCTTTCTTTTGGTAAAATAATTCTTAAATGAAGTCTACATTATGTATTTGAATCAATGTGGCTGAATGCTATTTTTATCTTGGTTACTATAGAAAAAAGATCTGTCCTTTATTATCTTTTCAGATAAATTCTCTCTGTGAGGAAATAGATATTTGCCTATGGAAAGTAATGGTAGGTTTCTTGAAAAACTGGAAAAATATTTGGATGAAAGAAGCATTGATTTGTACAGTTGATTGGCTTTGCCATAGTTTCAGTTTGCATCCATTGTTTACGTGAGTCTTCCAAAATGAATAGCCTAACTAACTGAACAGCTGGATAATATATTCTCAAATTGGGCATGTCCCAGCCTCCCTGCTTTTGAGATCCTTCCTTCCTTCCTTCCTTCCTTCCTTCCTTCCTTCCTTCCTTCCTTCCTTCCTTCCTCCCTCCCTCCCACC
>JANHFL010004439.1:45707-76711 GCA_032468155.1 Oxyrhabdium leporinum
AACCAAAGATACACATACAAATACCCGCGAAAACCTCAGAAAACATATATATATATATATATATATTCATTCTATCCTCTCTGTATATCTATCTATCTCCCTCCATCCATTTGATACCTATCCCACCTCTTATTTTCCTTTCCAGGAGGGGGCACTAACACAAGACCCCACAAATCCCCTCCCACCCACCCACCCAATGCAATTTTGCATGCACAAGCTTCAAAAACGCAGCTAGGGGTGAAAAGGTATCCAGGATTGTGCAGATCTATTGTGAACGGTCAGCATGTGGCATATATGGAATAGAATAACATCACCGTCTAATACACACACACACACATACACACACACAAACACACGCAGAGAGCAACTAAAACGATATGTTTCCCCCTGATATATAACAGCCTTTTCCACCATGTCTTCATTCAAGAGATGTCCTGAGATAGGCTTATGGAAATAGGGGGAGGCAGTCAGAAAGATGTGACTCTAATACTCCGCCAATCCTCAAATGGCTTCTTTCTCTCTAACAATCTCCCCGTTGCAACCGAATCGAGTGTGCCTTGCTGCGGGCCGGGTGTCGCATAAACCCCCGGATGTCACTCGGGACTTAGGTGGCACATGGCTGACTTTGACTTGCAGGCCGGCGTGTCATCGGAAGCCTTCCAACTTCTCCTGCGATGGTCGCTTCTCTGCTGATTTGCAGGGGGACGAGCCGGTGCCCACCAGGAAGCCTTGTGAATATTCTAGCAGGCTAGCAAAAAAAAAAGGAAAAAAAAGTAGGTTATCTGTCATGCACAGCCTTGCATGTGATAAATGGTGCCAGCGTGCCACGTCGGGTGGTGAGTGCCCCCCTTCCACTCTGCCAAGAAGCCGGCCTCGTCGCTCGGATCCGAGCAAGCGGGGTAGGGGAGAAAGAGGGAAACGGGCCTCTGATATTAATAAGCCCACTTTGCAGAAAACGGGCGCTTCTCCGGCAGACAGAAGGAAGGGAGACGGATTCATGTTCGGAATTAGAAAGTACCGACAGGCGCGAACATTGTTATGGGAGACGCTGATTGTTTTCCGATGCGCTGAGAGAACTGGGACATCATCGCTCATTCAGCTTGGGCTCCCATCTGTCACAAATGCACAGAGATGGATGTAGGTGTCTCTCGCTGTTGGCTGTCCTTTATTAGGTGGGGGATTAATAGCAGCTGAAATGCCCGGGGGGGTTTTCCCTGTTCTGGTTCCTATGATGATGTGCACCGCGAGCCGTTTAAGCAGCGGCAGTCATTGCTATATAACAATGGGAAGGATGGGTCCCTCCCTCTCTCAAGCAACCTAGAACCAAGCAGTCTAGAACCTATGAATGAATTTCCTGACAGAACAATAAACCAGTGGAACAGCTTGCCACCAGAAGCTGTGGTCGCTCCCTCACTGGAGGCTTTTAAGAGGAGACTGGACAGCCACGTGTCTGAAACGGTAGAGGGTCTCCTGCTTGAGCGGGGTGTGTGTGTGGACTAGATAGAAGACCTCCAAGGTCCCTTTTAATTCTATTCTTTATTCTGGAACTCAGTGGAGCAGAGTATAATATCTGCCCCAAAGAAGAGAGGGTCCAGCTATTCTCCAAAGCACCAGAAGGCAAGATAAGAAACAATGGATGGAAACTAATCAAGGAGAGAAGCAACCTGGAATTGAGAAATTTCTTCTTAACGGTGAGGACAATTAGCCAGTGAAACGTCATCAGGCAATGTGGTGCTCCATCACTGGAGGTTTTTATGAAGAGATTGGACAGCCCCTTGTCTGGATTGGTAGAGGGCCTCCTGCTTGAGCTAGGGGTTGGACTAGAAGACCTCCAGGGTCCCTTCCAGCTCTGTGATTCTGTTATTTATTCTGTTAAATGGAGGTGAGGTGAGGTCATCTTTCCAACCCTAACCCTAACCTCCAAAAATCGTTCCTACTGTTATTCTGTTTTTTAAAAAATGCACAGGGAGACCGAAGGAATGTATGGCTGCAGAAATGGAGTTCCTTTAAGAAAAAAGAAAAAAGAAAATGAGCTTGTTTCAAATGCACCCAATCTGCTTGACTTGCAGGAGTGATTGGAAATGAAATGTATGTTTCTTACATCTGGAAAAAAGAAAAACGGAAAATACGTTAAGATTTTGACAGGGGAAGCCCAAGTTCATTTATTCACGTAACTGGGAAGTTTGTTGGGATGCTTTTGGAGCTGTCTCATAACCTTCTGAAGTTGCTTATGAGAATGACTTTTTTTTAAACTTTCATATTTTTTTCCCCCCCAATTTGTATGGCTGCCCATTTCAAACACGCGATTCTGGGCAGCGCACAGGAAATGGAAACAAGATTAAAACAGCACCACGGAGAAATAAAATGGCAACACAAGAGCCAAGATAAATCTTAACACCGTCAACAAAACCAAGATGTGGCCTCAAATGCACACCCTGGCTGGTCAACGAAACCAGGTTTTTATGGCCTTAGTGGGGAGGGGAAAAATACAGGGCAGAAATATATTTGAGGAATTCAGAGTGGACAATAGAGGTTTCTTCTGTTCCCCCACACCGCCCCAAACCTCTAAAACAAGGAACTGGCAAATCGGTCAACAGATCACAAGTTCTCTTTTATGTGGGACACTGTGGAGTCTTACGTCGGCTTCTGCTTCCTCTCCGCTTCCCACAGAAAACCCCTCCATGGTTGCCTGAATGATAAAATTGTAGAGATACGGAAGGACTCTTGTTTGGAGAATCTGCAACTCTCTTTTTCGAGGGAGGCTTGCAGCTTGCACATCTGCGTGTGTTCTTGGGGAGCAGAAAGCGCGGCTCTGCTTGCTTCTGGATCCACGTGGGGGACAGCTGACACATGAGATGGATTGGGGGTCTGCAGTTTGGAGCATTTCCTCGGCGTCAAGGATTTTCTTGAAGTCAAGGAGAAATTTCCTGATAGTTAGAACAATTAATCAATGAAACGACTTGCCTCCAGAAGTTGTGGGTGCTCCAACACTGGAGGTTTTTAAGAAGAGATTGGACGACCATTTGTCCGAAATGGTGTAAGGTTTTCTGCTTGAACAGGGGGTTGGACTAGAAGACCTCTGAGGTCCCTTCCAACTCTGTTAATTCTGTTATTTTGAGCTATGGATCAGTCCCAGCCACCTAGGTTGGTCCTGGATATCTGCTAGGAAGAAAGTCCTTTACCAGATATTATCTAGCTCACCCTCTTGCTTCTGGTTCTTTTTATGCTCTATTAGGTCTTTCCTTCTCTCTTCTCCCCTCCCCTCTTCTATTCAGGAAAAAAGCATTGAAAAAATTTTTTTTCTGAAACCATTATCACAAACCCCTATGGATTGGCTGCATTTAAAGCTGTTGAGAAGGACTGAAAATAAATGTAACACCTGCAATGCACTTGGAATGCTCTCACAATATATTCACCACCCCTTTAAAATGAGCATTTAAACCCAAACTTGCTTTGTCACCAAGAAAACCACCTATCCCCAAAAGCCACAAAGACCCCTCGTTTCAACTCTTGGCTACAAATATTCTCTTTTATTGGAATCACAGATTTTCTTCCACTTTGGGCTTGGGCTGGTACATCTAGCTCTCCAATCTGTTGGGAAGCACCCTAACACAATGGGGCTGTAATATCTGAAAGGGGCCAGAATTGTATTCCTTAATCTGAGAGATTTCCAAAACTGGATTTAAAGCTAGGTGCTTTCCTTGCAGATGTCTCATGACCCAACTAGGCAACAATATCCGTGCTAGAAGGGAGCAGGGTTTGCAAACCGTCGACATTACTGATACTGGTAATGAAATATCTGCAAGAGAGGTATAATGACCCAACAAATCTGTGATTTCCTCCCTCCTTATTAACTGATTAGCGTAGGGCAAAGGCCACAGAGGAGGACGGGACAGAAGCTAGAATGAGAAGGCCATGCTTCTGAATCCATCTCTTGTATAATTCCATGAAGAAGCCAGGTCAAAGGGCGCTTTGGGGGGAGAGTTACCCATTTAAGCTCTGTCCTCTGCCCTCGGCCTTTCTTTTTCCCTTGGCCCTGGGTCTAATATTTCCATTTTGGGCTCTTCTCGAATTGAATTGGCCTCTGGTAGCTGGAGGTCTTGATCCAGTGGATCAAAAGAGCTACACCAAGACTTGTGCTGACCTGGCCTAAATTTAGATGACCTCTGTTATCCAACAAGAGGCCCTTTGATTTCAAGTGATCCTAGACAAGTCTCTGCTGCCTCTCTCCCCGGATCCAAACCCCGGTTGCCCGAGGGCTGCAATTGAGCTGGCGCAGAGATGAAGATGAAAGAGCTCTGGTTTCTGTCAAGGGCAGGGCGAACAGCAGCAGCAGCAACTGCGGACAAGACATTCAGCTATTGAAAAGACCCCCGCTGGGCACGAAAAGGCCTTCTGTCTGGAAGGACCGACTTGCCTGTCTGAACTCCCACTAGCCCAGCAGACTGGGTGCTCTAAGGGCAACAGTTGAAAGGCTGTTTGAGGAAGCTTTGTCCCAGTTGGCTAGCATTTGCGTTTCAGGACAAATGAGGATTCTACGTTTTCTTATTTTAACATTCTTAACGTCCGCAACGGATAAAACCGTATTTAAAGACGAAAAAAAATAAATGAACAGGAGCTTAAAAGAAAAAGGAGAAAAGAAGCAACCCTTAACAGAGGAAGCCCTCAGAACGTGTGGCTATCCCAAGTGGGCCTTCATCAGATCTCAAAAAAAAAAGACCCTACAGGGGCTCCTCCATAACAGACAACGAAGAGGGACAATACACGAAGCAACCTTGTCATTCCATACGTTGCAGGGATATCGGAAAAGCACAGGAGGATCCCCAGCCAACAAAACATGCGTGCACACTTCAAACCCAAGAATACACGAAGGCAGAAGCTTGTTCACCCCATGGATAAAACACCCAGACAGACACACTGAGCCAGGTGGCATATGCAGTACAATGCAGGGAGCCATGCGCAGATTGGGGAAACAAAGCAAGCACTTCACAAACGCATGGCACGACATAGGAGGACAAACCCATCAGAACTAGATTCAGCCGCCCATCTGGATTTAAAAGACACAGGCCACTCTTTTGAAGGCAGCAAAGGCCACATTTTGGACAGAGAGGACCGCTGGTTTGAAAGAGGGACTCAAAGAGGCCATCTATGTCCAAATTGAACAGCCCTCCCTCCACCGAGGGGGAGGGATGCGACATCATCTATCTCCAGTCTACAGCATACTCTTTCCAGCACTTCCAAGAAGGCTCCACACCCATTTGCACCACTCAGGTGACCCTGAGGACACAGAGAAACCTCCAAGGGCTTCAACAACCCTCTAAAAGGATGCAAATGATCAGCTGTCTACAAGGAGTTTAAATCCTTCCATTCCTCATCATCCAGTCAGAGGTGAAGAAGCTTCTTGGAGGAGAAGCGAAACGTCTTCAAAGAAATACCAGAGAGTTCAGTTGCCTCTTGAAAAAAAAAAAAAGCACCTTTGGGTGAAGCAGGACTTGGATGACTGAGGATCTCCACAAATCCTTAACAAACCAAGAAAAAGAGTATCCTGTGTTTTATATTTCTCAATAGTTTCTGGTTTAATAATAAACATACTACTGCGATATAAGCGGTACAAAATGTTATGGTAATCATCACATCTCTGACTCAGTAACCCATATTGCTGTGTCCTTTGATTAGTAGAACATGCTGCCTTTTCCAAATCATCAGATATATCCAACAATCATTTCTGAACATCTGGAATAATAGTGTCTCATTGTGATTTTTTTTTTTAACCAACACAGCCATCATTCCTGCTAAACAGATTCCAGAGCTTTGGTATACAGTTCAACATCACATCAACCTCTTTATAGTCAAAGATTTTCCCATAAATCTACTTATGTACATTAATACCCTCAAAAGAAGGTTAGCAATCACAAGATTACATTGTGTGGGTCAGTTAACCTATCTAGCTGAACCGCCTGCTGAAGGAGGAGATCCTACACCATTGCAGATAAGTGACTGTCCAATCTCCTCTTGAAAACCTCCTTCAGGCTGCCTTTAAAATCACTCCATGAAATCTAAAGAATCTGGAGACCTTCAGGATTTTGCGTGCTGGTTGTACATATTTCACATTAACCCCTTAACTTTGCAAATTGCTTTCCATTGTGCATTCAGATGGATTGCGTTGTCTTGTAGTGGGAGTGTGCAACTTTTGACCTCAGGGTGGCTTGTGAACCCTCCCCCTCCCAACAAACCTTGAATGACGGCCTTAGAAACAGCTCCCCCCTCCCAGGTTGTCACCAAATTTCAATTCCTATAGTGGCAAAGAGGGGGAATGATTAAATTAGCAAGGCATCATATTCCCCACGTTTCTCTTACTGACGTGAACTCGAATGCAGCTTTTGCCCTCGCGTTTCTCTCTTGGAATGTGCCCCCTCTCGTGCCCTCGGAGAACAAGGACCCACTTTGTCACCAAAAGTGATGACGCCCCACTGGCTTAGAAGCCTTGATCTGAGCATTTTCTTCTCAGAGCTCCACGGACTAAATGTCAGGGTTCCAAGTAATACACCTATAGCAAACGAAAGTCCGAGGCAGGTAGATTCCTCAAAGAACAGTTTTATTGGATATAACATATTGGCACAGTTCTGGTGAAAACCGACTCTGAAAGTTCCCACATTTTTCACCTAATTAAAAGTAAAAGTTTTTTCCCTTTCCCAAACAATCAAGTCTCATGGTCCAATCAAGGTGCCGTCCAGTTGCCTAGCAACTTCACTCCTCCTCTCTCCAACCACTGGTGGGAATGTCCTTGGTTCCCAGGAGAAAGTATTTTGTTTTGGCTACAAAACCCCAGGTATCTCTACTCCCCCCTCCCAATCCCTCAGCTGCAATGTGGCAACACTGAAGCTTCAAAATGGCTTTGGTCAGGTCAGCTTCAGGGTTGACACTAAGTTTCGTCCTCTGTTTGATCTTCTAGAGACGTAGGGACGAACTTCCTGCCTATTTCAAGCAGTCTCGCCATGTCCAATGCCACCATTTGAACAGGGGAAAACTGCTGAGTTTCCCCCTGATCTGGATTCAGATCCTTGCTTGTATATCGGCTGCTGATGTTGACCTTGGCTCAATCTTAAGGTTGCTCTCACCACACTTTGCAGAGATCAGATGAAAACCTGGTCCTTGATCACAGTTAATGTCTTTACTTTGCGCAGCTTAGTGAGTTGTATGAACCCAGCCTTTTTGGTCAGTCGTGAGTACGTGAAACCTGACAACGCGTTCTTCTGGTAACTAGTTCAAGCGTGTTGTCTGAACGTAGCTAGGGTATTTTGGTGGTGGTTATTTAGCCCTGTAGACATCCGTCAAGGTCCATCTTCCTCCAAACCACACTACAGGTGCAACC
This sequence comes from Oxyrhabdium leporinum, assembly GCA_032468155.1. Taxonomy (NCBI): domain Eukaryota; kingdom Metazoa; phylum Chordata; class Lepidosauria; order Squamata; family Cyclocoridae; genus Oxyrhabdium; species Oxyrhabdium leporinum. The sequence goes on from JANHFL010004439.1 coordinate 53,080, forward strand.
CCTCTCCCCTCTGACTCTGGCATGATTTGGTTTCTTGCTAGTTTTCTGACCAAGCCATAACTGGTTGGGTTCATACAGTTCTAGGACCAAACAAGCCATATTATGAATGGTTCATGCGTTGCCTAAGCTGGAATTGGTTTGTTGGCACTTTTACTAAGTGAAAGGTGGATGGGCTCAGCTGCCATGCCAAGAGAAACTCAAGCACACCTGACGGGGGGAATGGGGATGGGGGATGTAATGTAATAAGGAATAGGAATAGGAATTGGAATTGGAATTGGAATAGGAATAGAGCAGAGCTGGAAGGGACCTTGGAGGTCTTCTAGTCCAGCCCCTCCGTTCAAACAGGAGAACCTATACAATCTCAGACAAGTGACCGTCCAGTCTCTTCCTAAAAAACCTCTGATGCTGTTTGATGGTGTTAGAAGTATAATCACAGGATGTAAGTTGTTCTGAGTAAAGCTGCCTTCTGCAATTGACTAATACCGTAGTGAATTTGTCAATGCCGATGGTGTTCAGGTTATGTTCCAGTTATAGCTGGCCGCACTTCATCCAGTTGTTTAAACTGAATTTGGCATTTTTATCTACTGATCAAATCCTTCCTAAGAACCTGGGTGAGCAGATGTTGTTTGATGGTATTAAAGGTATCATTGTAGGATGTAAAGTGTTCCATATAAAGCTGCCTTTTGCAATTAGAATAGAATAGAAAGGGACCTTGGAGGTCTTCTAGTCCAGCCGCCTGCTCAAGCAGGAGACCCTATGTCATCTCAGACAAGTGGCTGTCCAGTCTCTTCTTAAAAATCTCCAGAGATGGAGCACCCACGATTTCTGGAGGCAAACTATTCCACTGGTTAATTGTCCCCGCTGTTAGGAAGTTTCTTCTTAATTCCAGGTTGCTTCTCTCCTTGATTAGTTTCCATCCACTGTTTCTTTTCCTGCCCACCGGTGCTTTGGAGAATAATTTGACCCCCTCCTCTTTGGGGCAGCCACTCAAATACTGGAATATTGCTATTATGTCACCCCTAATTCTTCTTTTCTTTAGACTAGCCAAACCCAAATTCTGCAGCCGTTTTTCATGTTTTAGTCTCCAGGCCAATTCGCAGTGATTTTGTCAATGCCAATACCTAATTTAATATTTATCACATCCTAATAGAATAAATTAATTTTTGCAGAGGGTGACTTAAAACAGAGAGATGCAACCTTGTTTAAATTATATGCTTAATTCATGCTTTGGTGAGATTTATACCAGGGACCTTCTTATTTGCAGTTCTGTGGGTTTTTTTTTAATATCAGATAATGGTCAAGGTGGAGCTGCAGCCTTATCTGGAATTATGCCCCACAAATGTTCCTATTTAGTCCGGTGTGAGACTATAGTTAGACAGTAACCTTCTCTCTTCATTGCTGTTAGAAATGGCTTAATTGAGACAGTTTGGAAGTCCAAATAATCAAATAATTCTACTTGGTTCAAATATGAACTGTGACATGCTACTTTGTATTTCCTCTTCATAGACAAAACATGTATTTGGCCAAATCTAAGTTACATGTATCATGCAGCTCCAAGTTACTTTTTGCAAATCAAGTCACAAGATAATATAGTTTATGACCTTGACTACTTTAATCCAAAATTATTTCTCTCCAATTTTTATTTCAGCTCAGCACTTTGGCCATTCAGCATTTTCAGCATTTTGCATTTCTACAGTCTTTCTATCATACTGCATTCCCATGTTTAAATCTTTGGCCACATTCTTATATTTTAGGGACCCATTCCAGGGTTCCAGTACTAACACGGTGTTCTCATCTACATTATTGCTGAGTTTATTCTTCCATCTCTTCCTCGGTGTCAGAAGTGAACATATCAAAGTTCTTTTGTGCTACATTTTAGAAGTCATGTTTCTTATTTCCTAGGTCAAGAAGAAGTCATTTCTGAGCTATCTTTCTGCAAATGTGAAGAGAATATATGGGATGTTCAGATTGTTCCAGATTAGATTACCTCAATCTTTCTTCTTTATTTTTAAGTGCTGTCGCTGATTCTCTGAGAATCCATATGAATTCAGTCTGGACTTTGACACATTCCTTGGCATTGTTCAGTTGCTGCAAATATATGATGGGCTGCTTAACTAGTGCATGTATGGCAATTCTCTAGTGCACTTGTTACCTAGGAAACCATAAGCTCTCCATGTGTGTCACTTAACACCCTATTTGCTTTCATTTAGGTCTTTAATTTTTGCACTGCCCCATCTCCTCTGGATCTATTCAAGCTGTTTGTCTTCCTACACTAATCCCTTTCCCTTTGCCCTGCCTTGTCTCTGGCTGTAGTTCTCAAAAAAAAAAATAATTAAAAAAAATCCCTTCCTTCTTAAAGAAGTTTCTAAACCTGTGGATAATCTAACAGCTCGTGCCTTTAACAATAATAACTCAAATTATATACGCGGCTTCTCCCATCCAGAAGCAATTAGTAGCTCAAATGTGATGCTTAACACTTCCATCATCAAAGCACTCTGCAGACATTAACTAATTAATCCTTCAAATCTTACAATGAAGCACAGTAAGATGGTGATGTCTGCTTTGCAGATGGGGAGCTAAGGTGCACAGACAATCCAAATAGGACAGTGGCAGGTTCTGTCTAGTTCTGCAAATGAAAGGTAGGGTGTAAGGGATCATTAGGTAGAAATTTGAAGCCATCTTTCTAATTCAAAAAAAAAAAAAAAGTTTCAGTTCCAATAGATCTGCAACTGCATTTCTTACCTTTTGTTGACAGCTCCTAAACAATTGTGGCTTCTTTGCGGCTTTTGTATTAGGATGCTGATATTTTACTTTATTAAAGATTCTACACAGCGTATTTACTACCTCACGTTTAATGTACCAAACAGCTGAAAATTAAGTTTAAAAAAAAATCAAAAAGTATAACAATGTACCATATTGATCTTCCATAAGCAAAGAGCTATACCCAGGGGCACAAAGCAGAGCTTTCGAATGGGGCAGAGTTGGAGTTTCCTGTATTTCTTTGCTTCCATCTAGTGGTCAGTTGGGGTTTTATAGCCTGAATGTAGTATACTGTATGCCTCTTTCCCCGAGCCTTGTTTCTTCACAAGTCAAGATGGGGAAAAAAGGAAGAAATTGGCCAGCAGCAATCATCAGGAAAGTTGCCAGATCTTCCAAAGGCTCATCTTCTAGTGCATCCTGATCTTCTGAAGCTATGTCTGGCTTGGGAGTAGCAATGGAGAAGGTGATAGTAATGGCAGTTCTGCCATCCCATAATTTTTACACATCACACCTCCACTGTCAGTTGTTATTGGGCTGCAAAAATCCAGGTGACCAATAGAGTTGACAGCATTTGGTGAAAAAAAACACACTTATTTCTTTGTTGGCATCTAGCAGCTTGACGGATTTTTGTAGAGCAGACATGGCAGCTCTATGACGTTTGATCAAGTTTGTTCAAGGTGTAGGATCAGGAGTGGGCAGCAAAGGGAGCCCAGTGGGCCCCAAGATAGCTTCCTCCTCTGCCTTCAGCACATGCATGTGCACACACAGAGAGAGACAAAACCACATATATGGCACCAATTGCATCTTTTGGAATTCTGCCTTCTAGAAACTTACGACAATGCCATTTCAGGTTGCTTTTCAGAAGATCACTCTGAACCTTAAATAATTGGATCTTAGCTCCAGGTATATATTAATTTAGAAATACCACAGTGTCCCCTCATCTAATGTTTCAAGGATGGCTTACAATTCATGAAAATATTAGGTTGGATAAATGAACAGTGGTGGCTCTTTTATGCCGATGCTCCAGTTTGTAGGAACAAGCATGCATTGAAAAAGGAAATTTGGGAAGCTCATTAGTACATTTTTAATTATTGTTATTATTACTATCTTGCCATTTATGATCCATGCTTCTTGACAAGATCTGTCACCACGTTCCACAAGAGGCTACAAGGGTTAGTTTATTCATATGTTCAAACTATGCTGTAACATGAATGATAATTTAAAATGCAGTTGGATAAAATTGTATAAGGGATCTTCTTCAATCCTATCCAGTAAGGTACAGATGCTCAACAGAGTAGGCTTGATAGAACAGATCCTGAAAAACTAGAATTTTGCAGTGGATAAGCAGATGGCTTAGAAATTTATGAAAATAATACTGCCTGTCTGTAGCATTTTCAGCACAATATGGTACCTATATGTGTCCTTTTAAAAAATATGCTTGCCACTAATGAGAGCATTTGTCTTGAGAACAGCAAAAGTCATCTTAGACTGTTTAATTAAGTTGTACCACTAGTGTTAGGTGCAAAAGGAAAGCAAATAAACATCATACACAAATTCACCACAAATTTCAAATACAATAATATGGTAATTATTTAACAGTCAACCCACAAACCAGCCTGAGGGAACCATCTCCATTTAAGGGCCTACCTGTTTATCCCAGAGTCCAGGTGATAATCTGTCTTCCTGGAAAGAGACCCCGACTTTTAATCAAACTGCTGGACTGAACCATGATTATTCTCCATGCAGAAAATCTCTGTCTCTTTCTGCCTTGAGAAAAATAGAAAACAGGAAATTAAGGTATTGGTTGGGTTTTTTTTCTGCGGGTAGAAAGAAATCTTTTCAATGGAGATTTTGCGTACCGAGAAGGGTCAAGGAAGATGAGAAGCAATGCTGAATGGAAAGGATCAAGAAGGATGGAGTAGGAAGCTGAAGGTTAAAAGGAGAACAGATTAGAGATTTCTGATGCTGTTAAAACAAACTTTCAGCGTAGGGCTTAAAACAGAAATTACTTTAAAAGATTTAAAATATAAAGCACCATATTAACAAGCAGCAATAAGAAAAGCAAATCTAGAAGCATATGTATCCCATTCTGGCAACCAATATATTAAAAATTCTATGTCTATCTAAAAATTACCTCCTGTGATATTTACTCAGACTTAATTCCAGATACGTCTTTTAACTGCAATCTAAACAATGTACTAGTAAGGCACCTCATCCAACTAGATGATTTCTAGTTACTGCGTTGTGATTCAGCTAGTTTTTCTCAACTGCTAAAAATATTCCTAGAGTTCAAATCCTGAATGAATCTCAGCTCCATATGCAAATTGTCACGGAAATGTAGCCTGGTTGTGTTCATCATTTTTTAACACATGGAAGCGTATTGCTCTTAAGAGCGATTTCATCAGGCTTCATCTTACCTTGTGCAATTGTGGAAACAGAAAATGATTTCATGTCACAGTGAATGTTGGCCCCTATTCTGTAAATAGAGTTCAGTTTCTTGTATCAGTGGTATATTCTGCTACAAGTAGGCATGCAGGACAAAACCATTTCAAGACATTTGTTTTGCTTTATGTTGTTCGAAGTTAAAATCCACCCCTCTCCTGGAAAAATGAAATATTTTAGGAAATACTGAAAAGGCAGAATATTTCCCCTAAAAGAGAAGGAGAAACCCAGAGAGGCAGAAACTCACCCCCCCCCTTTTGTTAATGGGCCATTAAGTCCTGGGCCAGTCTATTCTACATAACAAAGATCTACCTCCTTCATGCAGAGCCATTTAATTTCTCATCATTGCACCACCCAGCAAGATTCAACCAAACTCAGCACACAGACAACCTACAAAGCAACCAACCAGGATACTCTTCCTGTGCCCCATCGCTTTTCATCCAAGAAGCTTCTTCATCTCTGACTGGATGGTGGGGAATGGAAGGATTTATACTCCTTGCAGACAGCTGGTTGTTTGCATCCTTTTAGAGAGTTGTTGAGGCCACTTGGAGGTCTATCTGTGTCCTCAGGGTCACCTGAGTGGTGCAAATGGGTGCGGAGCCTTCTTGGAACTGCTGAAAGGATTCTGTTGTAGACTGGAGATAAGTGTTGTCATATATTTCCCCCTCTTTTGAGAGAGGGCTGTTCAATTCTGACACAGATGGCCTCTTTGACCCCTCTTTCAAACCAGCGGTCCTCTCTGTCCAAAATGTGGAGTTTTCTGTCTTCAAAAGAGTGGCCTTTGTCATTTAAATGCAGCTGGACTGCTGACTTTTGTCCTGATGGGTTTGGTCCCCTATGTTGTGCCATGCAGTTATGATTTTTATTTTATGTATTTTCTTGTATAGCATTTTAAAAATCTCTAGAATGCTCTCTGTCTCTCTCTGTCTCTCTCTCTGTCTCTCTCTCTCTGTCTCTCTCTCTCTCTCTCTCTCTGTCTCTCTCTCTCTCTCTCTCTGTGTAATCTTGCAGCATATGAATGGTAGCGTTGATACATAGATAAAGATAGAGCTTGCCCAAAATTGTCACAAGGTTGCCAAGCCCTGTTTGCTTTGATTTAAGGTCTCATTTGACCACCCTGAAACTGGGTAACGATGCTGTTGTAGACTGCAATCTGTACTGAAATTCAAGCCTGCTGTTAGCTTCACTAGTGCTTTATTCGCGTGTTGCTGTTATTTTTTAACACTTTTTTTTCCGTGCATTAAAGCACTATCCTCTCCCCAGAGTCTGCCTGCAGTGAAGACATGGTCTGTACAACTGCAATTATTTAGAAGAACAGATGGAGTGAGGAGCAGAAAGTCTGTTAATAGTAATAGAAATGCTTCATGTTAACCTGGACAGCACATGATGACAGTCCCAGGACTACACATTCTGTTCTCACCAGCTGGGCACCAACGCAGAAGTGCGAGATTCATAACGGTAGCAAAACCAAGAACCCACCTAAGTTAGAAAAGAAATTCCACACTTTCTGGTCTCAGTTTGTTCCCCCACCTCCCAGATAAAAGAACCACATGGTCATTTCAAAATATTTTCGTATTTAAGGTGAGGTGTTAAAAATTTCATCATGGTTGGCAGGACAGAAACTAGGCATGAATGTGGTGGAGGAAGCATGGACTAGTAAGGGGAATACGAGAAATATGACTATGCTTCTGTAATATCAGTTCTGGAGCTCTAGCATCATGCTCCTTTTTATGGAAAGATGCACATGGAATTGGAGGCAGCTCCTATGGAGGCAGGAGGAAAGTAGAAGCTTGAACTGGTGGGAAAATGTCCCACTGTTAATAGTAGTCAGGGACTAGATTTCTATGTTTAGGGACTTGCAGCACAATTCTTCTATCAATATATGTTCTTACTAAAAATTGGGCTGTCTGATGATGGGCTATTGAAACAAAGCTTTGAAGGGCAAATAGATTCCATTGTAGTGAAGGACGAGGCTGCAAGTTGAGTCAAACTGACAGCATATAAATAATTAAACCAAGATCAGTCTTAATAGAACACTTCTTGTTGCAACAGAATTATAATTCAATCAGAATAGAGCTGGAAGGGACCTTGGAGGTCTTCTAATCCAAGCCCCTGCTCAAACAGGAGACCCTACACCATTTCAGAGAGGTGGTTCTCCAGTCTTTTCTTTAAAAACCTTCAGTGGTGAAGCACCCACAACTTCTAAAGGCCAGCTGCTCCACTGGTTAATTGTTTTCCCTGGGAGGAAGTTTCTCCTTAACTCCAGGTTGCTTCTCTCCTTGATTAGTTTCCATCCATTGTTTCTTGTCCTGCCCTCTGGTGCTTTGGAAAATAGGTTGACCCCCTCTTCTTTGTGGCAGCCCCTCAAATACTGGAATATTGCTATCATGTCGCCCCCACCCACCCAGTCCTTTTTTCCTCTAGATTGGCCATACCCAATTCCTCCAATCATTCTTCGTATATTTTTGTCTCCAGGCCTTTGATCATCTCAGTTGCTCTTCTCTGAACTTTTTCCAAAGTCTCAGCATTTTTTTTTTGTAATATGGTAACCAAAACTGGATGCAATATTGCAGGTGTGGTCTTACTAAGGACTTGTAATACTAATACTTCATGTGATTTTGATTCTGTGCCTCTGTTTATACAACCAAGGATCGGATTAGCTTTTTTGGTTACTGCTGCACACGGCTGGCTCATGTTTAAGTGATCGTCCATTAGGACTCCAAGGTCCCTCTCACAGTTACTGTTTTTGAGCCTGGTTTCACCTAATCTGTACTTGTACCTTTGGTCTTTCCTGCCCATGTGTAAAACCCTGCATTTCTCCACATTAAATTTCATGTTGGGCCCATTGTTCAAGTCTGTCAAGATCTTTTTGGATCCTGAGCTTGTCTTTTGGGGTGTTGGCTATTCCTCCAGCTTAGTGTTGTCTGCAAATTTGATGAGTTCCCTTTCTATTCCCTCATCTAAATCATTTATGAAGTTATTGAACAGTACTGGACCTAAGATGGAACCTTGTGGTACCCCACTGCTTACTTCCCTCCATGTAGATGTAGTACCAGGAATAATTCTGGTGATTAGCCAAATGTGTCAATTATGAAATCACATATTTTAAACTTCTTGGAACAAATAAGTATAAAATAAACAGAACAAACATTTTAATTGGTTTTTAAAGAAATAAATTATCCTCTCTGGATCAGGCCAAGACCATCTTAGTGCAGCTCTTTATTTTTCACAATAACCAAACAGATGTCTCTAGGAGATGAAGATATATCCATCTTCTTCCAGAAATCCCCTTTAGCTCATATTTGGAGGCAAAATTTGCCAAATCGGAAGTAATACTGGATTTAGTCTAATAGGTGGTGTTGATAGATTCCCTATGAATGTCTCCAATTCCTTTTTGGTCATATCATACACAAATAAATTAAGTGCTGTGTCATTCATTGGTTCTAGATTATCTTCCAATCAGCTTCACTTGATGAACCCTGCTTCTAATTCTGATGTTTTGACAGGGGGGGCGGGAAGATTTTTTTTTCAATTTCGTGGACATTCTCCATGCCATTTTCTCCATTTCCCCTTTTGTTTTTTCTCCAACCCAACGTCTTCCCAATGCTGTATGTAAAGTGACTTGGGACCTCTGTTTGGGTTTCCTTTCATCAATAAGATTACTCTCAAAAACCAAATGGAGTGAGACCGAATTTTTAGTGGGTGAGAGATGCTGGCAAAGAAAGACTGGATCCAACTAGGAGAAAAACATTATAGGAAAAAAATGTCTCATGCTTTCCTATGGGAGAGACAATTGAGCAGTGACTCTGAATACTGTCCAGTTCTAAACCACCCTGACTCCTGATCATATGACAAGAACTGGAGCAAATACAGCCCATTCTGTGTTTCCTGGGGTACACCATATACAAAAACAAAGGAGGACAGAAGCAGATACTCAACTTACGACCACAACTGAACCTCAAATTTCCATTGCTAAGCAGGACAGTTGTTCAGTGAGTGTTGCCCCAAGTTACAATCTTTCTTGCCACAGTTGTTAAGTGAATCACTACTGTTGTCAAATTAGTAGCACACCTGTTGCATGAATCTGACTTCCGCATTGACTTTGCTCTTCAGAAGGTCGCAAAAAGGGGGTCACATGACCCCAGGTCATCGCAACCATCAGAAATGTGAGCCAGTTACCAAGGGTCCACGTGTTGATCGTGGGGTATGCAACAGTTGTAAGCGTGAAAAATGGTCATAAGTCACTTTTTTCAGTGCCTTTGTAAGTTCAAACCCGATGAACTGTTGTAAGTCAAGCATTACCTGTACAGGGAAGGATAATATATTATTTCGTTAACACAAAAGAAAAGCAGACAGCTCCTATACACACTACCAATTAAAGGGATAGGGAAGCATTCCAGAATCCCCACTCTTCAGGCATTCCCTACCTTATTTATTCTTACTAAAATAACATAATGTTGGAAAGAAACAAGTTAAATAAACTAGAAACTCTGACCAATTATCTGTCCAGGAGCAGAGTATGGCTACTGGAACTGTACATACACTTCCAGGTACAAATATACCATAAATTTTTACTAAGGTATTAACAGTTTCAGCATTTCCTGGAATACGATTTGTCTTTTTCAACTTCATTCAATCATCTGCTATGATTCTTTTTTTTTCCTAGTTAATTACTGGGAATTGAAAACTGCTGAAAATTTTACTTTTGAATGATTTGTTTTGTTTAAATGTATTTTTAAACAATACAATCTCAATGGATGAAGGATGCCTTAATATATTTTAAGAAACTTAAAAACACTTAAAAATAAACTTACAGTAGATGCAAAGAAGGAAATAGAAAAGCAATAGGCATACACACTAGCTTAAAACAAAGATAGTTCATTCAAAAATAATGTAAATTGTTTCAACTTCTATAATTCAAAAGCCGTTATATTAAGTATCCTGGTCATCTGCACAATCTGTGTTTCCCACTTTAGGCACGTATTTTATTTTAACCTCCTCCCGTGATGCACGGTGAAAATCACATAGTTTGTGCGCTGGCCAAAAGCCAATATTAAACCAAGCCAGAAATGGCAAACTCCTTAGAAAAGTAAATATTCATGTCTAAATGTTACTGTGTTTTAACTCACATTTTATTTAACAGCATTAACGTTAGTTGAATGAAATATTTGCCTGAAAGTTGTTCTTGAGCCAATGGAATGAATCAAAGTGAGGAAGACATAAAACCCTGGCATTGTAATTCTCCTTCTCTCTCATTACTCATTTAATTCCTATGGAGATCAGTTTTCTACTAATGGCCATCTATTATAAATTGGTATTTAAAGTTCGAGATAGCATTAAAAGGGTGAAAACTTGTTATCAGTAAAGACCTCTGAAAATAACCTATTGTACAGGAAATGCTTTTTAAACAACTTTTGTCGTTGTTGTTGGCAGTTATCACTTCACTTCTTATATATTATATAAAGGTCGATTAACAATTTATTCATGTCTGGGTTAACTGTATACTATGGAAGCCATGTGTAAAAACTGTTTTATTCATTGGCAACTCAGATGAAATATTTGGTACAGCAGTTGCTATTAAACCTAGAATTTTTAAACAGTTAGATGTCATGTTTTTGCTTCTTACTGATTTTCTAAATCAGAGTAAGCATTTTCATCCCACATATATTTTAGCACTTGGTGAATAAGAATGAAATGCCTAATATCCACAAGCTTATTAATTAGGATTAGGCCCATTGAGTTAAGTAACGTTCATTAAAGATGAAAGAAACTTAGTTCGGAGTAAAAATAAATAAATTTTTATCCACTTCTTTATTTCAAAACATTTGGCTAGAATTTTAATTAAAATTAAAATATAACCAACATTTAAACACAATATACATTTAAAATGTATGCTTTTGAAACATCAATAAAAAGTGAGACACAAACTGAAAAAGCCAGGGAAAAAAACCCAAGTCCTCACTTTAGCCCTGAAAATACCAAAAAGCTGATGTTGGATGATTATCAGGCAGTACAGAAGTCTGTGAAATTGGATTGCCCATTGGAAATATCCACTTTTATATTGGTATTAACCTGACTTCAACTTGGGAAGACTAGGTGAGACTAGGTAGTCTTCTGATCCCAAGCAATTTAGAGTTTAAATAACATAACCAGCATTTTGAATTATATCTGAAAGCAAATTGGTAACTGGTGCAGCTAGAGCATGAGTGGTATTATATACCTTCATTTATCTTTAAGAGACAATCAAAACCTTAGATGCCGTACTTTGGGCTAACTGTACTTGGAGTATTTTAAATGAACGGTCCCACAGGTTTGAATCCCTCAGGAAGGGTAGAATAGTTTTGGTTAGTACACCAGCTAAAGCTTGAGGAATAGTGCTGGAATAGACACTTGCATATCAAGTAATAAAGCCCTCACTGATAGCATCCCTGCTTCCAGATATTGGTCTAGGACAGGGGTGTCAAACTCGATTTCATTGAGGACCGCATCAGGGTCGTGTTTGACCCTGGGAAGGGGCAGAGGACGTAGCCGGGGGGCATGGCCAGTTCGACGTCACTCATGTCGGAGCACCTGTAGGCCCCGAGCGCTCTGCCAGAGAAAACAGGCTCCTGACCTCCAGTTTTGGCTGCAACAGCCTCCTGCAACCCTCTGCCAAATGAAAATGGAGCTCAGGAGGGAAGCCCCCCTGAGGTCCATTTTCACTGGCAAAGGCACCACAGGCCAGTCCTAAGCTGTTTCCAGGGAATCCCCACGGGCCAGATCTAAGCACCCCTTGAGTTTGACACCCCTGCTCTAGGATATCCACAGGTAGCTTAACTGAGGCTGAAATACTGTATATAACCATGTATCATGCAGAGACTGATGACAGTTTACCTTAATTTTTTTTTATGAACCCCTTTGGCAACTTCATGTAAATGGTGAATATCATATGAAAAAAAATGGATCCTTAAGGGATGTTATAGAATCATGTCCATGATGTCAAAGATGTGCAACAGGCCCAATAGACTGGAGCTGATTGTCAGTATTCTGATTATGCTTAGCTTTATTTTTTTCCTACCAGCTTGAGTGTCTCTAGACTACAGGAGACTAAATATCAGAAAGCAAATGTTGACCCCAAAAACAACAACCCCAGAGTGGTTATTAACCCCAGGAATGTCAACAATGAATGCTATATGAGTTGTTCTGGGTCATGGAATTTGGGACTTTAAATCCAGGAGTGATGCTGCATAGACATAGATAAATTTTACAGGAAGAAGAATCTTTCGTCGGTCTTGGCTGATAAGGTGCATATCTTCCTGACGGACTGGATTATGTTAATGCATCTTTCAAGGAATGATCCCGGAAAATAATCTGAAAATTATAGTTAGAGCAGAATCCACCTTGCATTATACTGTAACTATATGTTTCTATCTGAAGAGCGAAGCTGAGGAAGCATAAGGGGAGTTTGCAGAAGAAAAGTAGATCACAAAATAGAATGGCCAGTCATTCTGAGTCATAGCCAGGTTCCTCAGACAAATTAATCAAGCAAATGAATAGATCTAAGGTTTAAAGCACATATTTCAGGAGTCATGGGATACAGGAAACAGAGAAGGACATACTGTAAATAGCAAACAACAGAAAGCCTGAATAGCAAGCTTGCTTCAGTCTGCCAGGCTGAGTGTCTCATCCCAGATGTTTGATTACTCAGCCAAGACAAATCCTCCTCCTGTCCCCTCTGAGCCTTATTTGCTCATTATTCTAGTCTTGCAATCTGAGAAGTTTCTTTTCCCCTGCGCTAGTAAGTGGAGATTCTGTTCTCTGACTTCTGCTTCTGAAGACCTATTTATCTCTGGCACCTCCCAGACAAATGACTATGATTCCAGTCTCCCATAGGAGATCTTGAATAGGTGTCACCTCCTCCTTATCAGAAATCTCCTCAGAAGCAATCCTGACCATAAGTGGTGAGTGAGACCTCTTGAAGGTCTCATAGAACTTGCAGGTTGAAACAGCCTTACTGGTTGCCCGTTGCATTCTGATGATCATGATTATTCATGATTCATTATTATCATGATGGTCTTTAAAGTTGAACACCTACTCTACATTCCACCCTACGCTTTCATGTCACTAACAGGGCACATTTCATGGGACCCACACTGAATATGATTGACATCAAGAATTAATTATGGATTCTACTGGGACCAGTGTTATGGATCAAAATGTCACCGATGCTGAAGCAAGTTCACTTCTCATTACAATTCAAAGCATAGATCATCAAATCAGAATGACCAAAATCTCCTGTAGTTCCAAATACTATTTTTTTTAAATCTGTGAAATAGTTTGAATTTAGATGCTATATGTATCAAGAGCAAAGAATATCCATTTCTTTGGTTCTGCGAGAATTGTCTTTTTGTAAATTGCTACCGCTGCAGAGAAAGGGAACTGAAAGTCTGTTGTCATAGATGACTAGATGGATAATAGGTGTTTTGTTTAGAACATTTCCTTTTTAACTTGCTAAATAACAAACTTCTTAAGACTGATTTTCAAATATATTTTATAGAATAAGAAGTATGTTCTCATCATGGTTGATCCAGATGCTCCTAGCAGATCTAATCCAACGTATCGCTTCTGGAGACATTGGGCTGTGACTGACATCAGCGTGAGTACCGTGAATATTTGATATTTCTTCCTTGATATGTTTATTACATATTTTGTGAGATTAATGGCTGTTTTCTACTTCGTATTTTAATCCCTCTCACATGAGTGATTCTTTTGGTTCAAAGTATCAGGCTCTTCTTGTCAGGCACAGCTTGACTAAATTATTACTGTAACTCAAGAACAGTCCTTATAAAACATTTGATGCCTCTGAGCAGTTAGGATTCCTCCTGATTCAAATGAAGTACCATCTGTTCTACCTTTGTACAGTAGAATTCTGACTTTCATTTTCAGTCCTTGCTTGTTAATGGCAGCTGAGTGTTTATATTTTACACATTCCTATACTCTGCTTTAGCACTTGAAGAAACAGACTTTGAGGATTTCTGTCTTGATGCTTGTACCCAGGGAAAAAAAAATCCACTTTCAATTTCTCACAACTGTCATTGGAAACAAGTAGGTTTGAGGATTATCAGGTTAGCCCTGCCATATGAGAGAAATCAGTTAACCAGTGTTAACAGCCGTTTCTATGGATAAAAGGAATAATGGCAAAAATAAATGGATTGTATTAATTAAGAATGAGTCTCCTCCTGCCAGCTTTACTGTTAGCCCAAACCCTGGAAACTGATGGGTTTTTCTAAGCGCCAGATCAGCCAGCGAGAAATCTTTGGCTATCTAGAATTTGAACGTGGACAAAGAAACTAAGGATGTATCATAGAAATTGAGCCCAGAGAACAGAGTGAGTAGATTTGTCCCATCTACATTGCTGGAAGTTTCCGAGAAAAGATTGGACAACCATTTGTCTGGGATGGATTGGAATAAGGACTCCTGCTTTGGGTGGTGGGTTGAACTAGAAGACCTCCAAGGTCCCTTTCAGCCCTATGATTCTGTACCTGACCACTTCTTTGATAATCAGAAGGTTAGGATGAATGTGTTGAATCTGTTGATCTGTATGATCTGTTGAAGTTTATGCTCTTTCAACCACCTGCACTGTTCAGCATTCTTCTGCATGTCTCGTTGCAAAGAATGTTCCAGGATATTTTTGCTACCCTTATGCTTGGCAGCTTTTACATCTGAACTGGTTGGCTGGTAATGAAAGTAGTGCTGGATTTTCTGCAATTGGTGGTGCTTGGAGAATGTTATGCAGGGAACAGCTTAGGGCTTCGTAGTCACTTAGGGATTTCTTTCCTGCATGGATGAAACTTTTAGCATATTATTTCTAATTTACTTAAACAAGTAGCCTCTTGAACACCATATTATAATATTTCGATTACAATATTCCTCAACAGCTTCTCTTCCTCTCTAAATATTGAGAAAAGCTTGGGTGGGTGGGTTGTACAATATGAGGCCAATAGACTAATTATAGCAGTATTGAGACTGTCACTGATTATGATGATTTTAAACTTCCCAATATGATAACGTTGGATAATTTCTATTGGGTGTTTTAGGTGTTTTTAGGTGTTTTTTAATACTGTTGTTTTGGGGTAGTTTTAGGACAGAAATATTTCTAGTCACCTTATTAAACAGTCTACATTTTTTAATAAAATATGGTCATGTCTCACATTTGATTTGCCAGTATCTTTCAAAGATACCTAGATATTATCAATATGGTATCATTCTGAATATGTGTTTTTTTTTAAAAAAATAGTTTATAGATCTTCCCTTTAGATTGGATTATTAATTCAGATTGTAATAGTGGGGGGTTCCTGTTCAAGGTCTGCTCTAATGCTGTCCAACACGTACAGGAAGTCTCTGGGAGAGGTCTTTTTTATCACTTTATCTAATGTAATGGTTGCTCTTCTTTTTATAGAAAACCAGTGAAGCTACTAAGATTCTGAAATGTGCTTGTGGCAGGAAGGGACTGGGTGAAGGCTCACGCATTCTGACATAAAATCGGAGAAAGATTTTGGAATATTCTATTTATTTTAAAAATTGTGTGCCATTTTATTGTTTCAAAGCACTCATAAACACCTGATTTTAACTCTCAGGAGCGATTATGCGTTTTCCAGTTTAGACTAACGTATCAATTGCATCTGTTCCTGATGAGGTCAGATCTGATTAGAGAAGTATATACCATTAGAGGTAGTTTGGTTTATTTAAAGGACTTAGGAAATTCAGTTGGCCCAGAATATAACAGTGGTAGCCATTGTAAATATGCCTTATGAAAGTTATAAAGGTTAATCATCAATTTCCAACTACAATTCAAAATATTAGTGATTTTTCCTTACTGTTGAAAACTGATTCAAATAATACACAAGAGTGGAAAGAGTGGTATATAAATCCAACAAAATAAAGATTGCCTTTATTAAGCATGCAAGTTAAAATGTACTATATGTATGTATATAATGCTGGGGTATACATAGGGATATCCTTTGGGTAACATATTGCTAGCGTCTTGGCTGATCAACATATATTTAAGGCATAAAGGCATTCCATTCAATTTTCAGGTACTGTATGACCTATTATGTATGCATGCAGTTTTTCTCAGTGGAAGTATATATGCACATGGGAACAATAAAGTATCATTCTCTCCACATTTTCATAATATTATAGATTATTTCAGAACAACCATATTTTTCTAGTATAATGAACGCATAGTTTCTTCATCTTATAAATATGCTTAGTAAATTCATATAGCATGTTTTCATCAATGTATAGTGAGAAGTGGGGTTCAGGCACTGATGCCTAGAATGAGAATTAATGGTTTAAAATTTGTCAGTTGTTTAATGTATGTATATTTAAGAAATGTGTTCACTTCAAAAGATCTCTGTTGGAGAAGCAGTAATATCATAATAGGACCATCGTGGTCTCTTGCCCCTTGCACTATCAAAACAGAATTTGCAAGTTTTATAATGGAAATAAAATGAATACATAAGTTAGGAGTAATGAATAATAGTTGTACTATCCAATGGACTATGATCACCTTTGACTTCCAATGTTTGTTATACTCCAAAAATGAGTTAGCATAGTTCTTTGGTAGACTGGAATAGTTAGACCTGTAATTCAAAACATTTTCTTAAATGCCTGGAAATTAAGAAATTAAATAAAGCTAGTACAGGATGGCTACTACCATTTATTTCCACTAAATCTATTACATTGTCTCTGACCTTCTTTTTCGTGAATTACAAGATTTAAATAAAACTTAAAATAGTTTATTTCTCTTTATGTCTTGATTTAACTATACTGTATGTTTAAAAATTAAGGTGTTTCCAACTACGATTTGATCTTAGTACTAAAGTCTAGTTAAGATATCAATTAATAAAGCAACCTGCATTTAAAGAAGAACTATCTAGTTGTTCTCTATTATTCCCTAAAATTGCAGCCAAATTTCCCTTTTTCTTTTTTTCTTTTTCATATACATACCTTAATTAAACTTTTTTTTATTGTTAATGGCACTACAGAACAAATTAAAATTAGATATTAATACTTTTCACAATTTTCATAATTGGCTGAAAAGAGTAAAGCATACAGCATAATTGTAGCAGCTTGTGTATCATTTTATTCCTATACAAATTCTTTCACAGGAATCTTTACACATTTGTTAACAATAGGGTCTTGAAAGTCCCTCATTAATTTTAATATTTATTAATCAAGGAAAAAAGCTGGAACTAGCATTCCTTTTCTGTAGTCAGTTCCTTCTGGTATATTAACTGCTGCTAATTATTGTAATTAAAAATAACTTTAAGGAAGGTTTTTAAAAAATCTCAAGTGGTATAATTTTCTTCTGAAAAAAAAACACTTATGTCCTAATGGCATAATATTGTATATTCTTATAACACAGTGGTAATTCTTGTTTTCTTCATAATTGGAAGTTTATTAATGAAAAGTACAAACTTTACATTATGTATATAGCAGATTCTCTTCAGATTGTATACATCTTTTATTTTTAATCTATTTTTTTAAAAAATAGGAAGATAAAGGGAATAGTATACAGGTAGTACTGAACTTACAAACACAATTCAGCTCAAAATTTCTGTTGCTAAGCAAGACAGTTGTTACAATGAGTTTTGCCCCATTTTACGACTTTTCTTGCCACTGTTGTAAAGTGAATCACTGCAGTTATTAAGTTAGTAACATGGTTGCTAAGTGAATCTGGCTTCCCCACTGACTTTGCTTGTCAGAAGTTTGCAAAAGGTGATCACATGACCCAGGGACACTGCAGCCGTCATAAATATGAGTCAGTTACCAAGCATCTGAATTTTGATCACATGACAATAGATATGCTGCAAGGGTTGTAAATGTGGTCATAAGTCACTTTTTTCAGTGCTGTTGAAACTTCAAACGGTCATTTAAATGTTATAAGTTGAGGATTACCTGCATGGCATATAACTGTTAAATTGCACCTGGGAAATGAACAAAAGGCATAGTTTTAAAAGTATAAGCTGAATGAGGATGTTTTCTAAGCCAGACATGGTATTTTGTTTGTGGAAATCTCCTTTCTGTACGGTATTCTCAGTTTTTGCTTTTTTCATTGCAAAATGCCTTGGGAATATTTGGAAATTGCTCTAAACTCATGGACATAAACAATTGTTATTTTAGATTAGTAAAAATATGTAGTATTGCAACCATTCAAACGATAAGCATGTAAGGTGTAGAATACAGTAATAATATAATTATATATTCTATAACATATAATTGTGGGATTTTATATATCTAACTATAAGAACTGTACTCCGTATTTATATTAAAACTATAAAGACTAAAATGTGGCGATAAATAAATAAAAAGCAAAAGAGCATAAAATAAAAACAGCACATCAAAAATCTAGTCAGGATATAACGTATTATTTTATTATTGCCTATACCTGCCTATACCTGATCAATCACCAGCCCACACTTGATATACCACTAAGAGTAGAGTAACACCTGTGGCACTGTCACTGCAGATCCAGAAAGGCTTGGCTGTAGATGACCTCGGCAAATCTGCAATAATCTAATTGTAAAAGGCAAAGTGTTTAAACAACTACAGTAGTGCCTTGAGGAAAGATAAGTAGGGGAGAAAATTACATTGTCATCAGCATAAAATAAGAGACTAGGGAGGGTCTCTTCTGGGATGTTTGCTATGCCCCCATTCCTTTGGCAGTCTCTGCACCTTTTTCCCTTCTCTCCCCAGGTTATTTCTACATACGATACATCTGAAAAGTTTTAAATCAGGATGTCTTGAATGTAGTTTGCTGGTTCTGCCTAGGAGATGAGCGGGTTGATAATTTTCAGGGTCTGTGCAAGAGCTTTTTTTCCCCCTTTGAACAAACAGGAACAATAATTGACAAGGACCAGTGTTTTGAGATTACTAGAGAAGAATCAGTGGTAGGAAAAAGGTACTGTTAAATTTGATGCCCAGAAATCAATATTCATTTTTTCTTCTTTTAATGCAATGGTGTTATAATTGCATTCCACTGCTTTGTATGCTTTAGCCTGCACCACTAATTTCTTAACTTATGTTATAGCAATCAGAGGCCAGGCTGGGAGTGTGAGGTATGCAGGGCCAGTGGATGAGATGCATTTGTATCTAAACTCTGAAGTGAAGAAAAGTTGTAAACACATATCCACTTCACCAAAGAAGTAAGGCAAGTTAGCCAGAGATGATAACTTTTCATCTATTTTAGCATATAATCTAATCTCTCATTTGGCCTGGTGGCTTTGTGTGCATAATGAATAATTTATTACAATAGAAATCGCTTTGATAAAACCATTCCGAAAAGGTGACTGGCCTTTCTGATCTCAAAAAAAGACTGTTTCTCTTCCTACCAGAATTCTGCTCTTTTCAGATACTTCTTGTTCCATTTGCAAATGGGAAGAGGAAGCCAAGGAAGGATACAAGGGCACAGTGTCATTTTGTGGACAATACAGCATATTATTTTGTAAGACCATGTAACAAATTAGATATTATTTTCCAACACCCTTCATGGTGAATTCAATCTTATTCTAAGCTTTTGGCAGAACTTTGACCCATTATGATGAAAAATTCAGTAGCCTAATCTGAAGAAAAAAAATGGTTAGAAAATTCATCATTACTACTTACCATTGATGATTATAGTGTTATTTTAAATTTCAGAAGGTACATGGTTTAACTTCAATTCAAAATACGGCGCACACTAAAAAATGCTTCTGTAAAGTGAAATAATATCTGTTGATGACTGTTTTTAAGGCCCTTTAAGTTTTCATGGTAATTTGCAGTTTAAAATTACTTAAGAGATAAGAACCAAATTAGCTCCTAAAGCTAGGAGGTCAATATGTCCCGTTATCCATACAAGAAGTGTTTAAATATAATCAGCCTTTACTCCAATGCAGCATAATTGTTCATTTGAAGTACCTTTTTTCTTTCATTCAATGAATCATTAAAATGCTTAAAGGATAATGCAATGAATTAGAAATAAATTTATCATATTATCCTGGATACATTGAGGAGTATCAAGTAACTAGGTGGAGGCTGCACTGGTTTACAAAGCCATCCAATAAACATTCTTTGAAATACTTTCAAATAGGGAAGGAATAAATTATACTGTCACATTCTGTTTTCTGCTTTTTAAATCATGGGCAACAATGGAGAGGAGCAAAACGAATGCTCTTCGGAGTTTTCCCGTTCTAAGATTTATTTCTTCTAGAATAATTATTTAGAATTAAAAAGCCTGAACTGTCTGTAACTAATCAGAAAAAGATGTTGGGATCGTAGTGGTTAGCGTAATGGCTGGTGACTCAGTGTGTGTGGTAGCTGTGAAAGAAACAAATTCCGTATTAATGATCATTAGAAAGGGTTTGAAAATACCACTATAAACATTCTAATAGCGTTGTACAAATCTAGGGCATATCTGTTTTTGGAATTCCATTCTGGTGGCCACACTTGAAAAAAGAACAGAATAGAGAAAGCTCAGGAGAGGAAACCAACAAGATCAGGGGGCTTAAGCACCTTTGTTATGAAGGAAGAGTAGAGTGTTTGAAATTCTACTGAGGCCTTAAAAAGATTGATTCTGAATGGGGGGAGAGGAGCTTAGGTGTGTAAAGTAGTGAGAATGGAATCAGGGAAACGCTCCTACGGTTCCCAAAATGCTGTGACCAGTTCTTATGGACTCAATTGGTCAGAAAACCGATCAGAAGAAAAGACAAAGTGCTTCTTCACACTGTATATAATTACCCTGTGGAATTCCTTACCGCCAAATAAGGTGATGACCACGAACTTGTGTACTTTTTAAAAGGGAACTGGACATATTCATGGAGAACAGATCTACCAAGAGTTCCTAATCTTGAAGAGCAACATTCTTCAGACACTAACAGCAGAGGAATGAGAATGGAAGGCTAATTTTTCATCGTCTTAATCAAGAAAGCTGGATGAAGATGGGCCTTCTGTTGGCCCAGTGAGGCTATTTATATATTCTTCTGTTCATTGTGAAAACATCTTCTTACAGGAAAAGTTTTGCACGATACGTTTTTTCAGTTAGTGAAGGAAAGTCCCTAAATTGAATTATACTCAATGAGCACCAATTTTAGGAATACACCTTCAGAATTGGTGATCGACTTATAGTTACACATTTCATCTGTTTAAAGGCTAGAGTGCATACGTGGACTCATATAACACTCTAGTGAAACCCAGAAGACAACACTGAGTCATTTTCCCTTTCTTCTGTCTTACTTCCACCAGCTCCTTGGAAGAGCACTTAAGCGATACAGTTTTCTTTGACACATTCACTGTGAAAGGAAGTCCCAAACACACCCATCCTAAGCAAATGCAAGCAGCCCTATCTCTCCAGGCTCCAGGTGTTCTCATTAAGGATGCTTCGATGCCTGAGGTGAAGCAGCAGGGACGGTGAAGAAAACAATCTGTTCAGTGACAAACATGGTATAGAGACAGCTGTTCCTTCTGTGCAGTACAGTAGCAGTGTGAAAAGCATATCCCACTAGTACGTTAAGCTAGCAAGCTGCTTCTGTGACATGAAGAGCATGGCTGTTTTCATCAGCAATGAACTCTTAATCAACTCTGTGTGTAATCCTCTGTCTTGAGTAAGTGCAGAAGAAAGGACAGAGAGCAGCACACTCCTGGGAAAGGATCAGGCCTCTCTTCTCTTGAGGATTCCGCAATTGGCTTCAGTTGACTTTGTTAGTGCATTTTTTTCTTATGGGCTGATGGAGAGGTTCTGGGTTGCAAGTGTCACCATAGAAACAGGTGCTAGCTAAAGGAATCAAAAGCTTTATTAATTCTAACAGCTGAATGTTTGAAACAGAGCTGTGACATGATGATGGCAAAGTTTGGTTAAGCCCATGGTTCTTTGCGAAGAGCTGGTGTGAAGGAGAAGGAGAAATATTTCTGGGCATAAACTGAAGTAGAACGGTGAGCATTCAGATTGACCTTTCTAGTCTAAATGAAGAGTAGGCATTTCTATTTATTTTCTTAAATTGCCTTTTGTTTGCTTGTTGATTAATTCTGAATCTGATTGTCAACAAAATTGCTTTATTTTCTGTTCCCTTAGGATTTCTCAGTCTGAAACCCAAGTTAAGAAATAAAAGCAAAACTATTGTAATTATTTCGTGTTCTCAGCCTATCGCCATTTAAGGACATCTTTGCTCATGCATACTTGTTATACTTCTTATATATTTACTTGGTGGTAATGGAGTAAAACATAGTATACATAGATGGGATTATGACACACGCCAGGTTTTAAACCTTTCTTGTGCTTTATGTGCCACGTGAATACTGTAGAACAGGGGTGTCAAACTGGCGGCCTGTGGGCCGGATGCGTCACGTGCAGGCCACGCCCACCCCAGCTCAGCGAATGGGGGAAACATCATAAAGTGTCATGTGATGGCAACGTAACGCGACGAGCTTGACAGCCCTGCTATAGAAAATGTATGTATGTGTGTATGTGTGTGTGTGTATGTATTTATAGGACTTATATGGCCACTTATCTCATATAATAATTCTAGGTGGCTGACAATAATCTATCAAAATACAGATTAAAATGAGAAGTGCCCTTCTTCCCAGGTACCGGACCAAACAGCCTCCCAGATGAACCACCATCCTAGCTCAGTGCTTAGGTGAAGAACCACATCTTACGACCCACCAAAAGCTAAAGCGGTAGGGTTTTAGCTAGCACAGATCTTACCTTTATATTACAGATCCATTCTCCTTTTTCTCCTCCTCCTCCTCCTCCTCTGCAGAAACCTACAAAGCAGTAAACAGCAGGTCAAAAATACAATACAAAGCCACATACAGCTAATAAAAATACAATAGTACCAATAAAAATAATGCAAAACTTTAAAAACAATAATAAAGTGACTGAGATCAATTTAAAATGCCACTTTAAGAACATATCTTAAAACTTCTTTTAAAAAAAGAAATAGTGAGGCCTATCATAACTTTGACAGGAATGCATTTCACATCTCACAGAACTGAAACAGGATAATAAAGCCACTTTTCCTAGCTCTCTACCAGTAGCAGGGTCCTAAAAAGAACATTTCTGCAGATTTGAATAATTGGACAAATTTAGGTAAATAACCTTTTGATACCTATAAACTGTTCATGTCACTAATAGCTAAAACCAACACCTTGCGGGTCTTAATTTGCGTCATTAATAGCAGCCTAACACTTGGTTTTCTTGGTAAAAATATATTACTGGTTTACCATTACCTTCTCCTGCACAGTATGAACTGATACTACAAATGATTAGGTTCAAATTATCTACTTCAGGCTCATTATGCAAAGACCTCTTCTGTAGATAAGATGCTAATGCTAGGATAGCAGAAAGAAAGAAAGAAAGAAAGAAAGAAAGAAAGAAAGAAAGAAAGAAAGAAAGAAAGAAAGAAAGAAAGAA
>JANHFL010004439.1:76811-89134 GCA_032468155.1 Oxyrhabdium leporinum
AGAAAGAAAGAAAGAAAGAAAGAAAGAAAGAAAGAAAGAAAGAAAGAAAGAAAGAAAGAAAGAAAGAAAGAGAAGGAGAAGATGACCAACAGCAAGGTGAATGGATTCACTTAGAGTGGTGATGGATGTATCCCTGGAAATGCTGAAGGACAGAGTTAGGGTCAGATTTGTCCTGGAGAATATCTACTTGATTGCTAAGAGTCAACGCCGACTTGATGGCCTTTAATAACTAAACATTGTACAATTGTACATTTCTGGACACATTTCTGGGATAGCCTTGGATGGTGCATTTATTTGAGCATGATGAGAATGAGCATTTAACCTTTGTCAAATCAGACCAACTCAGGAAGGCTAAATATAATCATGTGCACATATTTTGCTACTGCCACCATTTGAAATAAGTTTTATCATATTAGTGGCCCTGCACTTCAGAGCATCTCCAAACAACTTTTTATAATTAATACATAGAAAAGGGCCAAAACAGTACCTCTGAGGACAGCATAAGCTAGAGAATTGTTTGTGAACATTAGTTCAATCAGCAAATGAGAGATTTGGAAGACCTAAAACCACAGTTTAAAAATGTCTTCAATATTTAATATTATAAGGCAGAACAGTTAAATACCAGCATCACTGCTGATTATGTAATCGAAAATGCTTGAGATTGAATAGAATTAATGCAGCTACCTTTCACCATACAATTTCTGGTGAAGTTGATCAAAGCAGTCTGAACGCCATATGCAATAAAAGGAGCAATTGAAATAGATCAAATAATAGCCAAATCTGTCTGCAATAGTCCTGTCCCCAAGCTCTTTCATTCAGTCCAGACAAAGCATGACTGGAGAGTATTATTCATGGGATGGTATCACACTTGTTATTTTGTTATTTTTAAAAGTTATGCCCTAAGAAACTATTAGGGGAGAAACAGCCTTATGAAAGCTAATAGGCACTTGTTTACATATCCACGTTAGGATATTAATTTCCAGACTAAATGAAGAGAAGCAGCCCCATGGGATTCCTTGTAGAAGCTTTCTACAGATAATCTTCAACCTATGAGCATAATGGAACCTGTCCATTACGGTCATGTTGCAAGAGTCATAGAGTGGGTCAACATGTGACTGGACCTGTTTTTATGACATTTAAACAAATACCACAATTGTAAAGAGAACCCATTGTTCACCATGGTCTGTTTTTGCTGAAAACCAGAAGTAAATACCAATTATTGGCAAAAACATTGTAAAACACGGTCACATCACCACAGGATGCTGCAAATGGCCATAAATGCAGGTTGGTGGCTGAGCAACTAGCATATGAACACATTACCAAGAGGGAATGGCCTTTAGAACTTGGAATCGGGTCATAAATACATTTTGGAGGCGGGGGGGAGGATCAGTTGTAAATTGAAGACAATCTGTATTATGATTATAACCTTTCTATAACTTACGCAACAATTGTTTGATAATAAGAATAACAGTAGCAATAGGATAGGATAGGATGGGGTGGGGTAGGATGGGATGGGATTCTTTATTGGCCAAGTGTGATTGTACATACAAGGATTGTCTGCGGGGAAAAAATAATGAGGGGAAAAACTGTCCTCCTGTCTGGTTGTTTTGGCGTGCAATGCCCTGTAGCATCACCTTGAGGGAAACAGTTGAAACAGTTTATGTCCTAGATGTGAGGGATCTGCCAATATTTTCACAGCCCTCTTTCTGGCTCCTGAAGTATACAGGTTCTCAGTGGAAGGCAGGCTGGTTGCAGTTATTTTTTTCTGCAGTCCTAACTATCGGTTGAAGTCTGTGTCTATCTTGTTTGGTTCCTGTGCCAATAAGGATGAAACCTGCAAATTAGGTTGGGCAGAAGAGAACTCCTGAGAGGACAAAGTATTAATCCCCGAGACTCTTAAAATTTCCTGATGATCTGTAAACACATGTTTACAATATAAAATATTTGGATGAGGTTAAGTACTGTTATCCACTCCTGAATACAAACTAGGAAGGCTATAATTCCTCTTTATGTAATATTATACCATTTTATTAATATGGTATGGTCTCATATTAGAGTAATAAAACCTCTGAATCTTTTTCTTTCAAAGTTGGTTTTTAATTTGTATGCCCCCTGCTGTGTCAGTGAAATACGCTGTTGCTTTGTAGTAGTGTTAGTAGCATGTCATATATTGACTATGGATTGCTCCATCTTGCTAAAGCCTTTTGTAGGTTGCTAAATTGTTTGAAAGAAAATTAAAGGAAAGTGTGATGGAACTGATGACTGGGATTTTCATATAATTTCTATTTGTATCACACTAGATTTCAACAATTATCTAAATTCTTTATTGCAGGATCCTAAAAAATAGTTATCAGATTGCATAAACTGGAGAAGGACTAGAAAATTATACATATCCTATCCCTCAGTAGAAAGCATCTTCTAAGCAGAAGCATTGTATTTCTCTGTACATAATTTCCTCTTCCTGGAGCTAATTTAAATAATCCAGACTATAGTGTTCTACATCTGGAACAGAAAAATAATGATGACCTTAAATGAAATCTGTTGCCAAATATATAACACAATATACAGAAATGGTGAACTGCAATATCATTACATTGAAATATGTTTGAATATTAGTAGCTCAGATTGGTAGTTAGTTAGGCTGTTGATTTGAGCTCCAAGCTTGGCAATTTGGTTGCAAACATTTCGTCACCATTCAAGGAGACATCAGTGCATTTTGAGTTGTGCTCGTCTGTCAAAACACAGGTCTTTTTTATGAGATGCAAATTAGTCTGAATATTGTTTGTTCAGATATTTCTGAGTCACAACCTGATTTCGGACCGTTTGATTGGCTGGCTGTTGCTCCTGTGCAGTAGTTAAGTACCGTCTATGTGATGCAGATTAGGATTAGAGTTGTTATCTGGGTGCTTCTGAGTCATGGTCTGATTTCGGCTTGTTTGATAGTTTGAGTGGCTGACTGTTATTACGGAGATGTGGTCTGATTCCTTGTGAGCCGATGGGTTCTAATGTTGTTGCTGCGAAGTGGGGTGTCTGTTTGTTTTTAATGCTACCTTCGGGATCGTGGTTGTTGCTCTTCTTTCGTTCTCAGTGATTGGTAGACTGGGTCGATATCAATGTGTCTGTTTATTGACTTATTGGTAGAAAACCAGGCTTTTCCATATCATTAAGTATTCATATACAATACAACATCCAAAAGAACATGATGCTAAATGTATGTTCATCACCCACTAAAAGTTTGCAGTTATGGAATCACATTGATCACCATGATCATCTCCTGCATTTCTGTTCATGTGATAGTTAAGGGGCATTATATGGAGTGGGGGGTCCCCAACCCCCTGTCCGCAGACTGCTACCTAACTGTGGCTCATTGGCAACCAGGCCATGCAGGCAGCAGACAAGCATGGGAAGCTCCATTTAGACAAGTGGTGTACGCACGCATGAAATCAAAAAGGTTGAGGACCATTGATATAGAGCAAAGGGCCTTGCAGAATTCAATGGACTTCAAAATCCACAAATTATTAAAATTCAGAGTGACATTGGATCTGTCTGCATTTAATCTGTCCCAGCATTAACCTATTCAATCATGAATTCATTCTGTCAGAGATATGCATTCTGCAATTAAACAAAATTACACAAATCTGCATTTGTTTTTATATATAATTTTGCTATGATGGGAAATTACTATGGGCTTCTAGTTGGCAATTATATTATGAAATTTCATCGTGAAATTTGATTAACTCTACTATATATTTATATTTTTTGATGACAACCTTAATAATTTCGTGATTAAATCATCAGAAAGGTTCACCCTATTTTATTTTAGGTCCTCTGAATAGAGAAATACTCTGACACATATTCCATTAAATCTCCATTCCCTGTTAATTTTAATTTTATGTACATTAATGTACTATTGCTCATTCCTGAGTATGTACATCTACCTTAGCTTGTCCCAGGTCTCTTTTCTCGAAGCACAGTTTTGAATTAATTTGTTGATTTCAAACTCAGAATTACTTCCGATTTCAGCAATCAACCTTTTTTTATCCATAATGTTTTTGCTTACGACTTTCTTTGACATGACATCTCCAAGATGTCCAATTTTTCATGTGTGTGTGTGTGTGTGTGTGTGTGTGTGTGCGCTAGCCTCAAAAGCATGAAAAAAGAAATGCTCCTCAATTGGGACATTTTTGTGATTGAACTGCTCAGAGTTTAGTTGTGGCTCCCTGCTTGACCCATTTCCATTGTGTTGAAAAAATTACAGTAGATAATTTCCAGTTTAGTTTTATCCCTCACACATTCAGTCAATCCCTGAATCAAGATCAGAGTAAGAATATATGCTCTCGGTTAAATTTTGCTTGATCCAAAACTGTCTTCAGAGTGAAATGGGCAACATAGAAAATAGATAGATAGGGAGGGAGGAAGGAAGGTAGGTAGCAAAAAAGGGCAAAAGACATTTACATCATTAAAAAAACAGTTTGGTGGTTGGGGATGATATATCCAATATGTCTAAATATGTGCATTTTTTACACACCTGCATTTATACATGTGCACATTTTCTGCTGTTCTATTTTAAAATGGTAGTTAATGGATTCCATCAATCATTCTATTTTGAATCTATATGAACCACTTCATTAAAAAACAATCAATTTAGATACTAAGAAAAAAAGAAGTACATTTGTCTATGGACACACTAAGATCTTAAAGACTGTATGAATCATACAAAATATGGAAACTATGGACTTTGTTTGATTAAGCTCACCTACAAGGGATTTGCTATATGTTACATCTAGGAATGTTTTTAAGGATTTTTTGTAGAACTGAAAAGCTATTTCAGATTGAAGGAAAGATCCTATTCCTTCCCTTCTCCAGTTCTTTTATGAATTTTTATTTACCCATCTACAGAAGTCTCTGAAAATTCAGACAGGTTGACATGGTTAATATTAATATGAGTTTCATTGCAAAAACTTTTTTTATAGTTTAATAGTATGTGATATATGCAAGCTTTTTTTGGTTGGAGGGGAAAAATAACAGCCTGACCTGATTCACCCAAATGTTAAGCCATCATTATTGAATAAATTATAATTGGCCAGGTTTATACAATAACGCCAAGCCAAAAGTCGGGATTTACAAATCACAGTGGGTGAGTTCACTAAGCCAACATTATTAGTGTTTTGGGCAGTGTGTGAACTTTAACCTTCATGGTACAAAACAAAAATGCTCGAACAGCTATTCAGGAATTGCTTTTGTTGCCAGTATTTAAATTTCTGTATGAGTTTTTGGGGGAAAGATATTGCTGAGAATTGTACTGTCTAATAATATCTAGATCAATTTGGGTTGGAGTTCCACAGCAAAGAAACAAACCATAACTTTGGTGCTGAAGCCCCAGCTCCTTGTCAGAGTTCAGCCTGAGGACACATTATTGCTGCCACAAGTTTTATGTTTAATAGGTTTTCCATGCATTATGTTGAGTGAAGTTGAGTGTCAACTGTTATTATTTGTGCCCTGAAAACAGATAGGGTTTAATTGCTGTATCTTTCAGCCTAGCAAGGAAAAAGCTGGAGTTTGGGGATAATTGTTTTCAAGTTGAGAAAAGATGTATAGAACTTATTGATTAAATGTATTTGAAAGATCAAACTGTTTATATGACCTACTGCACTTAAATATAGTTTTTAGTCAGAAGCGTTAAGATCAGTGAATGGCTGAGAGATACAATGCCACCCTATGGCCTCAGCTGAAGGAACAATATGACAGCAGTAACTCCTTATTGATGCCACGGGTGGGGTGGAAAATATGTTTGGGTAGCATAGTAGAATAATAGAACTGTTAATCTTGGTAATTTCATGAGCACCATTAAGGGAAAACGCTGCTTTTACAGAGCTTTGAGGAGAACAAGATGCTATAGATAGATCTGCAAGGGCACTGATAATTAAAAGGCCCCTATGTTGGGTAAGGAAAGTCAACGGCTTCTTTTCACTTCCTAAGCAAAGGAAGAGCTGAGCTGTGTAGGAAAGACCATAAGTAAGTATAATACAATAAGGTAGTTTATTAATTTATAATACCATAAGTTAAGCATGAGAATGAGAAGATATAAATAAATAAAGTACTAATGATTGTACATTGTTGTTACAGAACCTTTCATGCATGTATGAGTCACAACATTTTTAAAAAATGGCTCTAATTATGCAGCTTTCACATGCCCATCTTCATCTGAGAGAAAAATTTCTACCCACCATGGTTCTTAAGGGGCAGATCACAATAAGTCTGTATTTCAAGTGTGGGAAACAAGTGGGGAAAGATGTAGATAGGGCATAATAATAAGACAAAGGTAATACAGATAATAACTAGGACTGAAGATACATGCTTATATCAAACAACGTGAATATAAAAGTCATTAATTGTATCCTAAAACATTAATACCTCTGCCAGTTTTGGCCATTTTGCTTAGAAATTGATCGTGTATATGAACCAACAATAAAACATCAATGATATATCTATCTAATAATAATATACCTATCTAATAATCTAGGCTACCAGAAAAGATGTGTTAAGGTTTATGGTTCTTATGTCATATATTAAAATAATTCACCTTGACTTGAGGATACACACTTGAACATTGCTTGTCCTGCCATTTTCAGTTTTGTTTTGTTTTGTTTTTTGTCAATTTGAGTAATTGGATCCACTATCATAGTGCAAAATATGTACGTTCCTTTAACGTTTAACTTGACTCCTGGAATTTCCTGAAATTGTGCTGCTGAAATTTGGGGGAATATTAGTGTTGCAATTTTCTGAAGAATGCTTAGAAAATAAGAAATCAAATATATTACACTTCCTATAGGCCTAAGAACCAAGTTTATTTAATCGTCTCAAAACAGTAATTCGACTGCCTCCTTTCCTGTGATATGATGATATCCCTCTAATGCAGGGGTGTCAAACTCGCAGTGTCATGTTGTCGTCACGTGATGTATTGTAACTTTTTCCCCCCTTCGCTAAAATGGGAATGGGCATGGCGAGCGTGTGACGCATCCAGCCCAGGGGGCACGAGTTTGACACCCCTGCTCTAATGTAAAAAGGAGCATCAGTCCTTCTTTTAGAAAGCATACATCCCTTACTTTTGCATAGAATACTTACTTTTCTATGACTTAACTGTTGGGTGCAGGACAATTACTAATGGTAATAAGGCAACTGAGTGGAATTGAATTATTCACAATGGGAGTCCCCATTGCTCAATCCCTAGCTCCTGCCCACCCAGAAGTTTGAAAGCAGACAAAATTGCAAGTAGATACCACCTCAAAGTGGGGGGGGGGAACCTAGTTGCGTTCATGTGTGCGGAGAGCAGAAGCTGGCAATGCACCCGGCCAGACATGAGGCATCGCAACACGAGGTGAGGGGAGACAAGTGGAGAATCCTAGAAGAGCCAGCAACCACAGTGCCTCTAGCTAATTGGCGTAAAGCTAGTTCACACCACCCATGGTCCACCAAAGATAGGTGCAAAAGGAATGAACTAGCAATCTAGCCTGTCAGGACTGCATTGTGTCTACCATGTGTAAATTTCCCTGTCATTGTACGCCATATGCTAAATAAATACATCCACAGTGTTGACAAGGCATTTCTAAATTAAGAAACGCTGTGAGTTAAAAACAACAACAACAATATTAGACACATAATTAAAAATAAAGGAATATTTATGCAAGGGATGGAAACTGTAACGAATATCTATCGTGATTTATAGAAGTAGCTGGAAATATTTATTTTTTAATTATTTAATTAATTATTTTTAATTGTACCATGTAGATCAGGTTTTCTACATGGTACAAATCATCATCATCATCATCATCATCATCATCATCATCATCATCATCATCATCATCATCATCATCATTCTGTTCTGTGTAGAGCATATCGGGCAGGAAATGTTTCCCACTAGTTTTGATCATTTGCAGCAGCTTCGGTAATGTCTCAAGGGACATTAATCTTAAGATCTTCCTTACGTGTTTGGTGCCAGGTTTTCCCAGTCCGGCCTCATTTTCTCTTTCCTCCAGAAGGTATCCAAAAGAGTACAGTTTTTGAATGTGGGCCTTTAGGTGTATGTAAGATATGGCCAACAAGCCACATTTGATGTTCATTCACATTTCTCAATAGGTGTTCTGAATCTGATCTTTATAGTACCTCTTCATTAGTGATGGGGTCACAATACGAGATTATTCTCAAGCAATATTGTTGGAAAACATTTAAGTGTTTAATCATCTTGGCTGTACATTTTCAAGTTTCACAAGCATATATTGCAGTTGACATAACAATACTCTTGAAGAGTTTTGTCTTTGTGGTAATACTTATGGTTGCTGTAGACCAAATTGGGTACGTGCATTGAAACACAATTATATGGCATATTACAATGCAATAATTGTGGTGTAGTTGAAGGTTCCATCTATATCTTGGCAATCAAACAATTTTTATTTATTTATTTATTTATTTTTACATTTATATACCACCCCATTCTGAAGACTCGGGGCGGTTTACAGCTTAATAAGCAATACTCTTACATCAGTATATTAATCCAATATACCTCAGAATATTGCCCCCACAATCCGGTTAATTGAACATCTGAGGAACTTTGTTCTAGAAAAATGAGAGAATTTTTATTTTGCTACCACTGAGAATGCAGAAATAGTTTGATATTGCCTGTTGCATTGTGAATTGTTCTAGATTTTTGAAACAGAGATTATAAAAACCTGAATAGTGGAATGCTTATGACCAAACAATAACGGGGGGGAGGGGGGAATTGGCTGGAGGACTAGTTGCTAGAGATACGCTTCTCTGCAAAAATATATTACTGACAAGCCCTTAGAATTCACTTGGGAATGTGTATGCACACAGGTTTCAGGAATGTCTGGTACATTTCCAGTATATCTTGCCTTGATAACTTTGGGATTTTTTGAGTCCACATGAATATATAAGCTCATATTTATTACAATTCTGGGCAAGTCATGCATTGTCTGATGTCCTCTCCCTTATAACTGTGAACAAGAAATTTAAATTAATTATAAACACCAAAACCTCATTCTTGTCACCGGCTGTATATACTGTATATAACAAGAGTGTAAAGTGGTTAACCTAATATTTACTGCAAAGCTCAGGCACTGTGTTTGATTCAGTGACTGGGCCAAGTCTATTACTAAACTCCCACGAATATGTATTATTTTCTGAATTGTAATTAATGCTGTCAGATAATTACATCTAAAGCACAACTGCAAAACAATCCTTCCTAAGCAGACCTTCTTTTCATGTAAAAAAACAACAGCAGCAGCTAATATAATGCATAAATGAATGGCAGGGATTTGGGTTATTGAAGTATTTCCCGCTGTTATTTATTTCCATAAATAAATATGAAAATAAACATCTGTCTGTAATGATTTTAAATGAATACTGGTGATTTTCCCCTTAGATAGGTAACCTTCTGCAGGTACATTTCTACAGTCATTCTCAGCAAAAAAATAAATCATGAAAACAACAGATTTTGAACAATATTCTGATGTAGGCTTTCATGGTCTGCATCAATCAAATGGTGATCAGTTTTCAAGCTAAATCACATGGTCTAATTTTCTAGTATCCTGATGTTTCACTGGCAATTGTGGTTGGCATTCTCAGATACGAAGCAATCTACTCCATAGCACATTTCTTGGCAATTCACAAGCAACTGAGCAGGAAGTATTTAAACTCTTGTATTTATGATTGAACAATCTGGATTTCAAATAAATTTTCCAATCAAGCTGATGTGTCCACGTCATGTCATGGGAATCTGAGAAAGCTGATTTCTGATTGCTTCTTCACTCAGTTGGTTGAATTTGAGGAAATTCCAAGAGAACTAGCTTCTGATTTTGATATTCTTCAGAAATTAAGTTGCCAAAGCTGTTGTAGAATCTTCTTTGTTTTTTGATAATTAAGGGCTGCTTATTCTTGGTATAAAATAAAGCTGGAATCCAGGCTTTGTCAGGATACCAGAAAATTAGATTGTGGCCATTTAGCCCAGAAATTCATCCCCATTTGAATGTTGTGGCACGTCTCTATATCTTTCTACCTCTCTAGCTTTCAAGAGAGAGAAGCAACAGCAGAATTTCCAGATGTGTTTAGAGTCTAGTCCTTAAAGAGAAGCATTAAGTCTTGGCATAAGGGGAGAAACGTTCTTTCTACCCTAGTTCTTTTTCATTTTAAAATACCTCCATAAAGAGTCAGAGATATTGTGCTTCTTACGACAGCTCCAAACATAAAGACAAGAGCACTGTAGATGTCACTTTGTGTGACCTCGCATAGCTGATTTTCTATGGGTTCTTATTCTTCGTATTCATGGTTCTCTTCTTATTTGAGGTTGTCACCTGGTAGGAGTTACAAGAAAGAGCAGAGTAGAAAGCCATATCTTGGTTCTCCTGAAGTGTAGGAAACTGCTGAGATCATTAAAATCAGATCATCAAACCCTAAATCCTCCTCCACTGTTAGGAGTTCTTCCTTGGCAGGTGTATCTTGTGTCAGCTCTCCCCAAGCAAGAGAAAGCATTCACTTACAGTAATTGTCATGCCATCCAATCAGCTTGCTATTCATAATGTCATGGGATACTTTCACGGGTTTTGCTGAAATCATATAAAATTGTATCTTGAGCGTTCTCACAATGTGCTAAATTACCCAGTGAAACAATTAATCTGGCAAAACTTGTTCACGTTGATTTCTTCTAATTGCCACATTGTTTTAAAGGTGCTTGTTCTTTGCCCTAAGTGTTCTTCCGCTGTATTATAGGTCACTTCAGTCTTTTCGATCTAACCCCCTATAATCCCTAGGTTATATCTAATCCCTAGCATTGGTTGTATTAGCCCTCTGAATGGGTGCAACCACTCCCTTTACAACTTAAATTAAAAAGTAAAACTCTCTGGCACTTTGCCAAACCGGGATACACTTAATCCTAAAAGACTCCAGAATTCTCTGCAGGACTCGACTTCAGAGGAATCATTTATGTAAAGATGAGATTGCTGGATAACATCAGGCTGTTAGAGCAACTGAAAAAAAAAGCACGCTTTTTTTATCCTGTCATTTCATGGCTCCTCAACATTCACTGCAATCCGCATCTTCTTTGAACCACATAAATCTATGTTTGCATTTGTTCTGAACGTGGCTTAGTCCCTTTAGCTGGTTTTACTATGAAACAATTTGGACTGTAAGAATATAATGCAATGGTATGCACTAAACTGCCTGTTAAGGGGCATTTAAGTCTGTGTGTGTGTATGGTGAGAAAGAGGAAACGGTAGAATAATAAGGGTGACTCTCCCTCTCTCTCCCTCTCTCTGAATCAGCGTAGCTAACTCTTGGTTGAAACAAAAGCGTAACACTTCCCCTATTCAGATATGAGTGCTGATCTAAATGCCTTTACAAAGCAAGGGAAAAAGAAAGCAGAAAAAGTGCTTTGCTGGCCCATAGAAGTATGGTCCACGGCTATTCAAGTCATTCAAGCCTTAGAATAAGAATCTAAGCATGATAGATAGGCTCATGTTCCAATTATTTATTTACTCACTTTGTGTGAATGCCCATCTCAAGTAAGTGTTCTGTGTGCAGAGTCAATCATAAAATCAATGAAAAACCAAATTACAATCACAAAAGAAAAATTATAGATTGTAATATTGTCTCAGTTGCATGTGATTAATTTTTCTATATATGGATAAATTACACAGGCAGCTGAGAAAATAAGGCCCTTCATAAACTTGGGACCCCAGACCCAGGCGCATAATCAGGTCTTCAAGGCTTTACAAAAGGCCAAAAGGATTGGGATCATCCTAATCTCTGGAGGGAGAATGTTCCAGAGGGCAGGGCAGGCTACAGCAGAAAAGGCAAAGCTCCAGGTCTATGCCAGCTGAGATTCCTCCAGGCACTGGAACAGGACATCCACAGCATCACTGAGGCAGCCTGGGGTGGAGCATACCAATAATATGCCATTCCAAGCTATCAAATCACCTCGCCCAGCAGCCTTGTGTAGATGCTAACTAAGAGGGAAGGTAGGACTTCACCCTACAGCATCCCTCCTATCAACCCCGAGGAAGGAGGAGAAGTGGTACGACACAGTACCACCCATCTCCAACTGCCGCAGCTGATCCAGAAGGATACCATAATTGATGATACTGATGAGAAGTGCATATTCCTCACAGCAGCCATGCATCCATGCTACGATTGACTTCCTAAAGCAATGCTACCAGCCTGAACAGCAACCCCAAAGAGCCTAGGTGACGCAGTGGTTAGAGTGTTGAACTGCAGGCCACTTCTGCTGATTCAATCTAGCGGTTCAAATCCCA
>JANHFL010004440.1:6625-19197 GCA_032468155.1 Oxyrhabdium leporinum
TTCACACCGTGTTCCTTCAATCTCGTTCTATCGGGGCTGTTCACAACTGCGTGGCGGCCGCTATGGCCGCCGTTCCAGCAAGAGGGTTTTAAAGCCGAGTCGATCGCCCCCGGGAGATCGCGATGGCTCCCGTGGATCTTCAGACAATGCTTCTTCATCCACCGTCTCTCCAAGACTATTTAGGTCGCTATGACCCCCCTCCCAGCTGGATTCGGGACTCTCCATCAGAGAGATCGGAGATCCCGTCTTGCTGCGATTTCAGCCCCGCCCATCTTTTCCCAGGAGTGGGATTTGGGCATTCGCCAACTCTGCAGAGTCTTAGCAAAGGGTTTATCTGAACTCCCGCGAACCCCCAGCAGCCCACCCCTGTATGTACATCATCTTGAATTGAATAAAGCTAATAAATGAATAAATAAACAACAATCCTATTTCCCAGAAAGAAAGTGGATTTCAATCTGTTTCTAGTTTTCTGAATTTGGGATACTTTTCTATCACAAATCTTTGTTCAGATTATTTCTATAGTATGTGTGTATTTCAGTGGCTACTCTGTGCTCTGTGCAGTATGCTTTAAAGTCTGGTTTTCTACCAAAATTTGCAGATATGTTTAAGAAATCCAAATTTAGAAGTTAAAATGAAAATTTAGATCCAATTATTCACTATCTGCTCCCATGTTAAAAAGGTTTTGGTTACTGCCTTTGTTGAGAGAACAAGCTAGTTTTTCTTATTGGTAAGTTCTTGGAATTTGCTTTCATCTCCACCATCATGAACACATGCACTATGCCCACATACCCAAATCACCATTCTTGGTGGTGCCCAGTAATTTTAATTCAAGCAAGGTCTGATTGTGCTAACATGAAGCAATGAAAAACAGGCGAAAAACAAAAGAAGCTATTTGTTACATAATAACAATTTCAGGACCACCATTCAAAACTTATCCTATCTGCTCCTAGCAGTCTTTTCTTTCCCCAACAATTGAAGCTGAAATATCTGTAATATAAATTTTGCCTCAGCCTCACTTTGAAACAGAACTTTAATTCTGGTTTTAGAAAAGTTGGAGAAGTTATTATAGAACTATTACAGACTGCTCTACTAGGAAGGGAAACCTATTTCTCTTGTAGCAGTGGATTGAATGATAAGAAAAGAAAAGTGAGGGGAGGAAGAAAACTGATATAAAAATAAAATGCACTCCCTCCTGTAATAAACATGGGATTTTTAATTTTAAAATATAACTGAGTTGTTCAATGTGCCATCAAATACATGATTGTTTTTCGTCAATGGCTTACTGTGAAACCAATGCAATTATACTCATCCCTAATGGCAAGAAACATTTAAGAATTTTTCTTAATTATTAGCACAGCAATTGTGTACACTCTACAATGCTTAATGATCCTTCACATATTTTATGGAAATGTTTATTCTTTTAAATATCCCGATAAAGCAAACAACAGAAGGAAGTGGGGAGGAGATCACTTGCAATCAATTCAGATCCTCCAGACCACTATACTGCTTTGGTTAAATAAGGTGTATATCTTGTAGGAAAAAGATTTCCTTTTGTTCAGTATAAGGACCCTTGCAGCAGAGACCACAATAATATGATGCTAAGATTTATTTAGAGGAGTTTAAGAAAGAAGAAGATTTTGAGCATCTTCTTTTATTATTTCCTCCCAATAATAAATTGAAAATATTATATTTGGTAATTCGCTTTGCAGGCATTTCTATCCCATCTCTGAACTGAATGAACTTTACAAACTTAATTAGAAATTTAGATTGAATAACTATGTTTTTAGCAAGTTGCATAGTAGCATTAAAGTTATTTGTAATTTAGATTTGGTGACTTTGTCTTGAGACATGTGAAATAAACACCTCACTGAAATGGCCCAATGTACTGATCACTTACGCTGTTAACTTTTTATTAATTATTATTACTTTTATGTTGGTGTCTTGAATTCAGTCTTGACTCCTGGTAACTGTCTGGACTAGTTTCTGCAGTTTCCTTGGCAAGGTTTTTCAGAAGTGGTTTCCATTTTCTGCTTCCTAGGGCTGAGAGTGATTGGCCTAAAATCACCCAACTGGCTTTATGCCTAAGATGGGGCTAAAATTCATGACCTCCTGGTTATTTGCCTGATGCCTTAACTACTTCACCAATTTGGCACTCATACTGTTAATAACTATGAGAAAATGGATAAGCACTTACAACACATTCAGACTCTCTTAATCTTCTCAGTTTGACATAATGTGTGATTAAACTAAAGGCAAATACAATGTTATCAGCCACATATTTATGACTGTCATTCTTTTTGAGGTTTTTTTTTCTTTTCTCAGGCAAAAAAAAATTGCATATAATCTTTCATAGGCTAACATCAGATAATATTCCTGCAGTCCCAAATGTATGCTGATATTTTTATTTTGACGTCAATATTCCCAAATTTACCTTCTATTAATTTCTTACCTAATATTCTTCAATATTTAACTATCAACATAAATTTCTGTATTTATATTTATACCTATTAATCTACACCATATATCTGTTTCTATATTGTATTATGTTAGCTGTCTATCTGTATTTTTCTCTATAGCTATACGTATACATTTATAGCATTTATATTCATGTCTGTATCTAAAGATAAAGATAAAATTTATTTCAAGATTAACTTCTTCAAAGATTCTTTTGTAACTCCAACTGTAAGGAACTGAGATTATTTGATAACCAATCTAAATACTAACATGGAACCACCCTTTTTAGACTTTCAAGATCAGCCGAATTCATCTGAGTAATGAAACTTGCTACAATGTCTATCGATGTCAAGGTTTGAATCAGCAGGCTAGCTAGACATTTAGAAATTAGAATATACATCTGAATGCATACACTGATACTTGCTCCATTGACATAAATTGATAGCCCTCTCATTGGGCCTTTCTTCTGCTCTGTGTGTGATTTATACCTACAAT
Source organism: Oxyrhabdium leporinum (assembly GCA_032468155.1). Taxonomy (NCBI): domain Eukaryota; kingdom Metazoa; phylum Chordata; class Lepidosauria; order Squamata; family Cyclocoridae; genus Oxyrhabdium; species Oxyrhabdium leporinum. The sequence goes on from JANHFL010004440.1 coordinate 9,575, forward strand.
TTGGATGTCTCACCAGCAAATAAGTATAGATTTTCTGTAGATACTTTCTATTGATAGTTCAGGTGGCCTTTTGCTTGACTCAGTCAAATGCAAATGGCAGAAGCCCAGTGCCAATGTTAGCAACCATAAATATTGGGAAGGGACAAAAACATTGACAACGGGAAAGCTCTGAATCCAATACAATTGTCTCTTGCTCTTTTCTTCTTTCAATTTCCCTAGTAAGACATCCATGCAAAACATTTCCCTTCTAGTTTCCCTAACCTTAGAGGTAGCTCAGATTTATTTGTGCAAAATATTGGTCAGTAGAGGGGTGATTGAGGATTTAATTAATGATTCAAATCATTAATAGAATTAAGGAAGTAATTCACATATTCTGAATAGAAATACAAGCTTTGGGATCTTATGCAATAATTGAAATTCTCAAGAAAAAATCCACGGCATGCATAAAGGCTGTATAAAACTTTTATTGAATGCCATTTGCCTAAGCATCATATTTACATACACACACATTTACTCAACTTTCCCCATTGCAAATAGTCCAAGTTTGTAAGGAACATTGGGAGGTATAAGATACCAACATCCAGTGGCAATATGCACAAATGATAAAATCACTCAGAATAATGTCACCAGCATCCATCAAACATTCTTTTCCATGTCATCTCTTCTTTTGTTAATCATAGCATGATCTGTAGCATGGCAATTCTTATCTTTGGGAGCCTGCATTCAGGCCTAGTCTGGTGGTTTCCTTGCTTTTCACCCACATCTGCACATCATTTTCCCCTTAGGTTCAAAGTTTGTTACTTTGCTTCTCCCAATATTTTATTTCTTGTAATAACCCAGTGTCTCACAGTCAACTGATATTCCCAGGGAACCCTTCTAATAGGTCTTGAATGAGAAATGAAACAGATGAATCTACTGCCAATTCCCCCCCCAAAAAAATAATCTCCCAAGGGTGGGTAATGCTTTCTTCTTTTCAGTAGACTCACCATCTCATTGTAACTACCAAGGAGCAACATACTAAAGCTGAATTTCACTAGCCACACTATGTTTCATGTTCTCAGAGGTATAATAATCAATACCGAAAACAGACTTCCAGGTCTAGTGAAAATAGTATTCCCAATGCACTCCAGTTTTATTTAACCTTTGGAGCTTTGCACTGCAGTCTGTCAAGGCAATGTTATTTCTGGTAAGAACATTTTGCAGCAGAACAACTATCTTGTGTGCAGTTGCTTGATCTCAAATCTTTCAAATGTACCATAAAATAGCCTTCTGAATCATCTACCATTTCTGAATGAATACTATCATTTCCAAGAAATAAAACAATTGGCATTTTTACAGGCTTTAATTCATTGCTTCCTGAAGCAATGCTCCTGATAAATTGTGACACATCAGATGTTCAAAGGATCTGACCAAAGATTAAGCTTTAGAATCACACAGATGTGTATTTACATTGGGACTGGTCCTTATTCCAGAATGTAATCATGTATAAAGGAATGGGACCAGGCAGACCTTCCCCTTCAAGTTTTGACAATAAAAGGTTGATGGGAAGATCTGAAGATCTTGTGTTCATTTGAACCACAAAGTAATTATCCACCTGATTTTGGATCCTGATAAAGCATCAACCAAGGGTTCTACTCATGCTTAAATAAATGGCACAGAATTCCCACGCAGACTTTACTACCTAATAGAAGTTAGCATAGGTATTTATGTTCCTCTTATTAAACACCGTACTCCTGGACAAACTTGTGGTTTCAGACTTTTTTCATATAGGACTTTAAAAATCAAATCAGGGCTTTTAATTGGGCCATGAAACACACTGCATTCCAAATTGTATCTTTTAGAATTAAGCTGTGCAATGTTTTCTGGGCCAAGACAACTTGAGCTTTAAAGGGCACGCTAAAGAACACTTCAAAAAGAAACCCTGGTGGTCAAACTATATATTTTTTTATTTCATTTATATATAAAATATCAAAATACTGTGTATATACTGTAACATGTACATTATCTCCTTTTGGCATACATTTAATAAATTCTCATTCTATCACATTACAAAATTACATTTAGTCAACACTTTTGGGAAAGTTTGGACAGTCCTGGTGCTTTGAAATGGTAGATCTTGTTTATAGCAGAGGCAATATTCCACTCCAGCCCATTTTTCTCAATTTATATTTCACTAATAGATGCTAGATGTCCTTCAAGAATCATATTCAAAATCTTGTAGACAACGGGAGCTGTGAAAGCCATTAATCTTTGCAGTGATCTCTTATTGTCATTCTTTGTAACAAGATAATCTGCCAGGAAAATATCTCTTTGCAGCAGGAAGGGGCTAAGATGTATTTTCCTCCTATTGTCCTGTAAGGTACCACCATATCACTGACTCATCAAGCAAGGACTTTGGTTGATTGGTTGGTTTTTGACATTTGTCTACTCTTCTGGAATAACAGTAATGTGTTCAGAATTAATCCAAATGGTAGACAACCATTGCGATGAACACCTAATCACCTGACACTAGGGTAATTTTAATTTTGGAGTAGGGCATTTATTTTGTTTTCAATATGATTGTTAAACTGGCAACATATTTAAAACAGCTTTTGGTGAGGAAGAGATTCCCAGACTCCAATCACCCAACTTCACTCACCAATATTTTAATGGAGTAATAGTAATAGATGTATTTTTCTCCGCCTAGCAGCTAGACTAGGAATATTTTGCTGGTCTGTGACTGTAACAAAGATGATTTGATTTGATTTGATTTGATTGAGGGGAAACACAGTCACCAACACTATCCTTAACTTGTCCTACATCAGAACTACAAGGACAGCAATACTTGCCTACCTTGATACAGAGTTTGAATAGACATTGGTAATCAGGTCAGAACAAATTACAGGTTGTTCTTAAGTTATAACCACAACTGAGCTCAAAATTGAAATTGCTAAGTGAAACATTTGTTAAGTTTGCTTCATTTCATGACTTTTTTTGCCACAGTTGTTAAGTGAATCACTGAAGTTGTTAAGTTAGTAGCATGGTTGTTTAGTGAGCCTGGATTTCCCCTTGACTTTGCTTGTCAGAAGGTTGCATGACCTTGGGACACAGCAATGGTCATAAATATGAACCAGTTGCCAAGCATCTGAATTTTAATTACGTGTTCATGGGGATGCTACAAAGGTCATAACTTTGCAAAATGGGCATAAGTCACTTTTTTTTCGGTGCCATGGTAACTTTGAACAGTCACTAAGCACTAAACTGTTGTAACTACCTATATTCTGAATATTCTTGTGTCACTTAGGAAACATGTTAAAGCACTTCTTTCAATAAGCCCATATACAATTAAAAATAGATTTGTAATGATTTGCACAACCTTGAAGCTGGTTTGGATGACATTTTTCAGGGGAATAGGCATTTTCAGGGCAGCAATCTATAATTTCTCACAATTTCCAGCAATGCAATTCTGCAAGTAAGAGAATATAAATGAGTTTGTTATTAAACAATCTTTGAAAATTAGGTAATGAGGATTAGTAAGTCTGATTTAAATATGAATGCATTTCTTTCATATCGACCCTCACCCTTTGGATTAATTGATCATGGAAGTACAGCTGTTGGCTGAGAATTTGACATCCACACATAGTATAAGAGAGGAAAATGTATTTGTGCTTAGACCAGGCACTTGCTCAGCTACCAAGGTCTTCTTTTAGCATCACAACTGTTTTGTAACGGAAAGTATTTAACTTCATTGAGTCCCATTTACCTATTCCAGATTCTTGTTTAAAGCACTACTGTCACATCCGGATCTGATGGAAAGGAGAAATAACGTTCGGTATAATCATCTCACAATTTTTAAATATAGCGTTACAGAGGGCAACAAGAAAATCAAACTTTTTAGCACCACTGCCTCTGACAAACATTTAAACCATCAGTCAGAGAGACAGTTTAGAAAAGCATTATGGCTGATGATGCTAAAGAGAGTTACAAGGCAATTAACAGGTTTTCAGTCTTTCTGTTTCTCTCCTGACCTGCTGAAATTGGTCCCCTGGTTTTAGTTTGGAATTTCTTGTTCTTCTTCCTTTGGGATTCTACTTGAAAATGCAGGAATGTAGGAATCCTGCAGATTAGCTGAGAAAATAATTGCACAATGAAAATTCATGCATATCTATACCCTTTGGCCATCCCATCACTCAGGCATGTCAAACTCCCATCATCACGGCAGTGTCATATGACACTAGCGACTTTTCCCCCCTTTGCTAAACCGGACAGCCATGTCATAACTGAATTTAGTGCAAGAATTTCACACAGCTCACTCATGATATTTCACTAAATTGTTTTTCTCCCTGTGGGTCAAGGCATTAGAATGGAGCTTCTACAGGGAAATGAGCAAGAATAGTTAAAAGAAATACATTTTCAGCACAGCCTTAGTGATAAACAAGATAGCTTAAGTGGAAGGGAAGGAAAATGTTGAGAAATCTGAAATAATTTGGATAGGATGACAAATATCTCTCATATTCTGTCAATAAAACTACATTGAAATATTTATAAACTCAGTAGTAGTCAAGCTCAACTTAAAGGATAGAGGTAGTCCTCGACGTACGACTACAATTAAGCCCAACATTTATGTTGCTAAGTGAGACATTTGTAAAGTGAGTTCTGCCCCATTCCACGACCTTTCTTGACACAGTTGTTAAGTGAATCGCTGCTGTTGTTAAGTTAGTAATATGGTTGTTTAGTGAATTTGACCTCCTGATACAGTGACCCTGGGACATTGCAATTGGCATACATTCACTTTTAATATTTAATCACTTTTAATATTTAAGGTGTTTTATAAAGCTTTTATCCTTTTACCATCTCCACAGCAACATGCTCCTTTCTTCTTTATTGGATGATGTGCCTTTTATTCCTGGTTTTGTGCATCGTCAGCAGGTACTAAAATATGCAGGACAGCAGTCATAGGAAGGGTTGGGAAGAGCTACCTATGGCTGACTTATACCTAGAATCTTTTTGATAGATTGAATGAGATTGGTGTTTTACAGCAATTTGGCATAACTACCATAAGCTGTTTGTCTTCCATACTAATACATCTTTAACTTAAAGATCATTGTCCAAATTTCAAGCTTTGGCAAAAATGATGGTGGCTATCATAATTGAAAGATTTATAGCTTTTTTGCCTGTTTCAATAGTGAGGAATAATAGCAAGTAGTGATTTATTTCCTTTCCGTGGTGAACCTTTGAAGATATATGGTTTCCATTTGCTCGAGCTCATCAGCCACCAATGGACATTAGATTCATACAGTTGAAAAGGACCTTAGAAGTTGTATGGGTCCATCCCTTGCTCAGTGCTTCCTCCCAATGAACTTTACATTGGTCCATTGGGAAACTTGCAGAGTTCCAGAAGATCCCATGTGGACTGACTTTTTTTTTTTTTAAAAAGCCTACCATTTCATAGTCCAACAAGTCAAGAGAAAATTATTGTGGGTCAGGGAGGGGGAGCGCCTGAAAAGAAGTAAACCAGCAGATCCCAGAGTACTGCTCATTTGGCAAAGTTTGGAAAACATGGCTATTGATGCATAACAAGAAGGGATGGGTAGACGTTATAGTTCAAGGTCAGCTAGAAGAGAACTGAGGATGATGACATGATTTTGTATTCTGTAAAGTAGCTGTCTTTGTACAATGGAAATTACAGCAGGCAGATCAGCCCTTAAGGTTATCACTTCCAATTAAACAACAGGGTTCCCACTAGGTTGCTGAACTGTTGACTTGTTGTTGTTTTTTTGTTTAAGTTTAACACTTGAGAGCAAAATAAAAAGTCTGTTGCCAAAATGAAAACTAAGCTGCAATCTACTCTGATCTATCTCTTCCTGCATCTTTGCTATTCTGCCTAACCTTGTACAATACGAAGGACCTTTGCATTACCTTTGGGTATTTCATGACATCTAGTAATAAATATACAGGATGTGAAATTTTCAATCAAAATGAATACATCTGCTTTCAAAGTAGTCCTCGGTAAACGACTTTCATTTTTATCAGACCAAATGACAATTTTGTAAGTATTGGTCTGATAATTGTTTCCTGTGCACTTCTGGTATATTGCCTTACCTCATGTGAAATGTTGACATCACTTTGACTGCATTGCAATGTTCCCGTGGACCAATTTTATTTTAGTGTAATTTACTAGAATAGAAATCTTCTTATCTCTAAATATCATCATTAAGGTCACCAGAGAAGTGCGGTTGGTGGGGTGTTTTTTTTTCTTTTTTTTTTTGAGGCCAGAAGACAGCCAATTATCAGATGAAGCTGAAAATAGCCATGCTTTTCTGTTTGCTTTAAAAGCCTGAAGATTTCCATTTGCTTAGGATAAAATAGAAGAATGTATATTCAAATCTTTTAAAATAATATATAGGAGAATATATAAAGTGAACTGCTTAGAAAGGAAATCACAGAAAAGACAAGGAATCATAAGAGGTCAAACCTTGTTTCATAAACTTATTGGTTGAAGAAACACTATGATTACTATGAATAGGGATGCAGCAATTTTATGTACTAGCAAATAATTACTAGTATACAATAATTGCATGGGGCTATTATTAACAATAAATTGGAAGGAAGAACCAGAACCAGATTCAAATTTAATTGTATTATTTAAATTAAAGAATCAGATGGCTCATAGACTCAGTCAGAAAACCCCTACAAGCAGGGCTGCTGGGGGCTCATAGGGGGTCAGGCAAACCCTTTGCTAGGACTCTGCAGAGATTGGTGAACCCCCAAATCCTGGCTGGTCCCACCCCTCTCCGCCACGGCTGGGAGAATCCTCTCTTCAGCCCAGGCTGATTAGCAGAAGCAGCTGGTTTTTGCTCGAATCTGTCTCTGACGATCAGCTGTTTCAGGCTACAGCGATCACATTGCCTATTGCCACCTCTGTATGCCCTGTTTTCAGCCTCCACACATCCCGTTTTCGGCCCATTCAGGGCGGCAGGGATCTGAACGGGCAGAAAATGGGGCATGTAAAAGGCAGCACTGATCACTGATCATAACAGCACAAGAACAGGCACTAAGCACCAGATTCCTAGAGGCAGGCATTTATCACACTAGATAGAACCCAAGGGGTAGATCAGTGTCTCTCAGTGCTAGTGCAGAAATAAGATAAGAGGGAGGCTTCTTGAAGTTCAAATAGAATATAGCATCCTATTATTTCTATTCAATTTTTTAACCGAATAAAATAGAGATGGAACAGAGATGGAAATAGAAATATGCCCTATTGTCAAATCTTCTGGAACACCTACAGACTAATTCACATTATAATTGCAAAGGAAAATATGAAACTGTTTTTCATTCCTGAATGTAATGAAATTGATGGCATTTTAGTTATTCTGCAGAGAAATCAACATCGTTAGATAATAAAATAGTCTCAAACATTTTACTATTCAAGTAATTAGGGCAAAAGAAGTGACATTGAGTTGGCCACACCCACCCAGTCACATGACCAACCAGCCATGTCCACCAAGCCACGCCCACCCAGCCAGTCATTAGGGCAGAGAAGCTGTTGCTAAAAAATTTGAAGCCCACTCCTGCCTACAAGGAAAAATTGTGACTTATCAATGGGTAACCTGTGGGTTGAAACAAGAGCCATACAGATAATAAGATTTATTTTCAGTTTTAGACTCTCTATCTACAATACAGGGCTTATATATTTCTAAACTATTCCTAGGAATATTGTAGGGAACAATACTATATATATATAGGCACTCTTTACCCTATGACCATAATGTAGCCTGCTTATTATGGTTGCAAGTTGTCATGGCTGTTAAGCAAAATGGCCTTGTTTAATTAGCTCTATCCATTGCTCTCCTTATGCAGTCATTAAAGGAATGTACAGGTCTTTAAATGGCATACAGCATGCTTCAGAAGTGAGGAGGCCCTGGGAGGCGAACCCTGGGCCTCCCAAGGCCTCCCTGATCCCCTGAGACAACTCTCTGCTTTCTACAGATACAGATTAACAGAGTTGGATGGGATCTTGTAGGTCATCTAGTCCAACCCCCCACCCAAGCAGGAGACCCTACACTGTTTCTGACAAATGGCAGTCCAATCTCTTATTGAAAGTCTCAAGTGATGAAGCTCTCACAACTTCTGAATGCAAGCTTTTCCATTGGTTGATTGTTCTCACTGTCAGAAAATGTCTCCTTATTTCCAGCTTAATTCTCTCCTTGTTCAGTTTCCATCCATTATTCCTTGTCTGGCCTACAGGCACTTTGGAAAATAGCTTGACCCCTTCCTCTCTGTGGCAGCCCCTCAAATATTGGAACACTACTATCATGTCTCCTCTGGCCCTTCTCTTCACTAACTAGCCATGCCAAGTTCCTGTAATCGTTCTTCATATGTTTTAGTCTCTAGTCCTCTAATTATCCTGGTTGCTCTTCTTTGCACTTTTTCTGGAGTCTCAACATCTTTTTTATAGTGTGGTGAACAAAACTGGATGCAGTACTGGATGCAGATGTGGCCTTACTAAGGCTTTATAGAGTGGTATTCCTGATCCCCTGCGACAACCCATTCTTTGCTTTCCATCCTCTTGGGTCCCTACAGCCCTTGTGCCTGTTTTCCTTCTCACCTGGTTCCTGCAGGTCTTCTCTTCTAATGAGTGTGTGTGTAGATTCTCACTCATCCAGGTCATGGTTGACCCAAAGGTGCTTTTTCAAAAGGCAACTGGACTTTCTTTGTTTTTTTCCTTAAAGACAAGCATCTTCTAATGAGTCCACTCAAAGCTTGGGCTTATTTTCCTCCCCCAATGACCCATTGTGCATTTACATTTTGAAGATCTCCAGAGCTTTTCTTAGGGTTGTGAGACCTATCTGGGAAGCAAATTGGAGTGGTTCATACTGTACCTGGGGCCAACAGCAGCCTCCTGGAAATGGCCACCATTTTGGCACTATCACAAGGCATTGTAAATGTGTTCAAAACGATGACTGCCATTTTCCCTAACAGTCTGCATAGCATTGTAGAAAGCCCCAGAGAGATAATCCCTCCACTTTTTATATTTTATTAAGTCCAAAAGAAGTTTCCAAGGAATTTTAGGATTACTAAGAATGCTGAGTTTCACTCATTTCCCACGTAATGTCATTAACCTAGTTCTCATCTCTACAATATTTAAGAGACACATTTTATTAACAAATTGCAAAAAAAAATGTTTCATCACAGTATTTGCTAAGCTCCATTTCAGAGAAACAATGGAGATCATTGTGTAAGATACAGCATAATGGCAAAACCTCTAACTTTTTCTTTTTCCCACACCAAATATATGCAAATGTTCCCTTTATTGGTATGGGTTTGTTTTTTTAAAAAAAATTCTAAAGATTCTGAAACAAGATTTCATTTAAGTTGATTTGTGGGCTTAAGCGAAAGTTTATATAAGGAAAAAGAGATCTGTACTCTCTGGTTACCTGATAATGAGATTTTCCAAGAACTTTAACTGACTGCATAATGAGCAAGGGCAGAAAATAACACTAGTTTAATCTCCATTTTGATTTTTCAATATACCAGAAGTGCACAGCAAACAATTGTCAGACCAACACTTACAAAATTGTCATTTGGTCTGATAAAAATGAAAGTCGTTTACCGAGGACTACTTTGAAAGCAGATGTATTCAT
>JANHFL010004440.1:25911-35992 GCA_032468155.1 Oxyrhabdium leporinum
CATAACCTCACTTTTACTTTCTTAAATATTCAGGTTTGAGGTTTATTAACATTTTGGATTGACCAAGAGCACTGTAGCTGTTCAATAATAAAATTAATTCTCCAAAATACAGCCTGCCTAATAACTGTGCACCCAGTGTATTTCCATGTTACTGGCAAATATGAAATAAGATTCCAAATTGCTCTAATTAATAGGCTGTACAGCTACTAACAGGATGAAGGTAAAGGTAAAGGTTTCCCCTATCCAGTCATGTCCAATTCTAGGAGGTGGTGCTTATTTCTGTTTCTTAGCTGAGGGAGTCAGTGTTGTCTGAAGACATTTCTGTGGTCACATGGCCAGCATGATTATATGCCAAGGCGCACAGAACACTGTGACCTTACCACCAAAGTAGTACCTATTTATCTATTCACATTAGCATACTTTCAAATTGTTAGGTGGGCAGAAGCTGTGGCAAGTAATGGGAACTCAGTTCATTGCATGGCGCTGGAGTTTCGAACCTGGGCTGTCATCTTTCCAGCTGATAAGCTCAGTGTCTTTAATCACTGAGCCATCACTCCCCAGTATCAACAGGATACCACATTTAATGGGAACACCCATCTTAAATACATGTAGGACAATGTTTATTTAAATGGCCTACATGTTGCTTATCTCACAGTGACAGGTAGAATAGCAATGTCTGTAGCACAACCTGAAATTGCAGTTTTAACATCCCATTTTGGTGTTAAAGGACCAAGGACAATGGTTGAACAATGTAAAATGTCCTGAAATTCTTTTATAATTGGGATTTTAGGACTTTGGGCCTTTAAGTTCCCAAAATATTTTAACTAGATAATACAAAATGACAATAAAGGTCTCATTTTAATTTTTAACTAGAGCATGCACCTAATTAAGTTAAAAGTTTGAGTGCTTGAAATGGGGAAAAAAGAAACAATGATTTGGGAGGATCTGCTTCAGCCCTTAAAATTGTGGTCAATACACATAAAGCAAGGTACTGTAATCCCTCTAGTTTGGGACATGGCAAGATATTATACACTGAAGAATGAGGTTCAACAATCAGATTTTATATATCTCACAATGGTCAATGGGAACAAACTGCAAGCTATGGTTTACTTGTGCTCTTTAGGAAAACAACATTTATTTGTGAGAGACATAGCTGAATAAGATACTCTCTCTTAAAAAATCCCGATAAGCACACTCAATTTATTTTTTTCGCAAACACAGTGTCCATAAAATCTTCACATACCATACATATTTGGTTTCTAATTTTTATATCAAATATATTTGATTTCCTTCATTGTACATTCATTGTACATTCTACCAATTCATCATCCATGCTCAGCTTCAAACACAAAATCTCCTTACATTAATTGCACTAGAGGTGTGATGGCTCAGTAGCATAATGATGCTGGAGATGGTCACTTCTCCAGTGGTTTGAGTTGTAGCATTTGCATATCAGGGTGAGTTCTCTTCATGTGCCTCAGCTCCTGTCCATCTGACAGTTCAAAACCATATTCTATATGAGTAGTTAAATAGGTACCACATCAGTGAGGAAACACATTTGTGCTCCATGAGGGCAGTCAGATTCCTGCCAGCTCTGAACCTTCCCCTTTGCAACTCCCATTTATGAGGCAGCCCCAGGAAGTAAGGGGGTTTTAAATGACACTATAGGAAGAACCTCTTGTTTTTCTTTCTGGTGCAAAACCAACTCACTCTCCTATGGTGCATCTTGGGAAACATGCAAGTAATTTGGCAGCCAAACTACTAGTCTGCAAAGCATTGTGGTCTTCTGGTTAATGTAAAAATGCCATAAGATGATGGTGGTGGTGGTGATGATGATGATGATGATGATGACAATAATACTAATACTAATACTACTAATACTACTAATACTACTAATACTACTAATACTAATACTAATAATACTAATAATAATAATAATGCACTTTCTTTTTCTATTCTTTACTGCTCTTCTCTCATACTATTTCTAAACAGTTTAATATTTAGGGAAAGTTACAAATGAAAAAGAATACTGATTATTTTGTAGAATTTTAAAAAAAAATCCATGAAAAACAATGAAAAGGAATATTGCCTAACTAATGAGGGTAAAAGGAAAATCAATACAAGCACATCCTTACTTGATTACATATTGCATCATTAAGCTTTTGAATTCTTGGAGATGCTTTTAATAAATAATACACATCTCTCTGGTTTACCCAACACCCTAGAGACTTCCTGGTGTTTTTTTCAGTAAGGTTGCAAGTAGCTTCCGTGCTCTGTTTGGCTTAAAGAGAAGCTGAGGAAAGCAAAGTTTTGTATGTAGTATACATTTTGTTCAATAGATGTCAGGAAGGAGCAGCAGCAGCAACAATAGAAGTAGCTGAGAATACTTTCTCTTTCTGCTCTTTAATGTGGGACAGCAGAACAAAGATAGCCTTCCCTGAGATACAATGGACTCAAATTTAAGAAATAATGCAATGAATGAAAATAGGACTTCATTGTTTTAAGCCTTTTCTGAATTTAAAAGCTTTCATTAGCCATACAGGGAAATTATGCACAGTGACACTGTCAGCGTTCCATCTAAGTTCCAATAAATCACTCAGCACTCAGATAGGTAAGTAAGAGTTTATTAAAGAAACCATGTTGGTACATGTGGGAAAAACCTGACTCTGAAGGCCCAGGTTTTTCCACACCCAAAAGAGAATTACAGATCCACCTTCTTTTAACCATCATCAATCACATTCACCAATCATGGGTTATACCAAGCATTCCTTCTTCCATCTTGGCACTCCTCTTCCAGGTGCTGCACAGGACGGCCTTGACATTTTTAGAAAGAATTTTGTTTTGACTACAATCCCTCTAACTGTATGAGAAAGTACCCCCTCCCTATTTCCCATGTGTAAATATGTGGCAGTCTGCAGAGGCCTCGGTTTCATGGCTTCCAAGGCTGACAGACATTACTAAAGGTCTTACAAGCTAAGTTAGATTATATATTAATTGCTGGGGTGGGCTGCTGGGGGTTTGGGGGGGTTCAGGCAGACCCTTAGTGAACATTCTGTGGGGATCGCTGAACCCCCAAATCCCACTCCTGGCTGGCCCTGCCCACTCCACCCCATCCCTCCCAGGAGTCTCCATGCGGCCTGCTGTGGATGCAGGTAAGTGCAGGGTGCACACGGAGACTCAGGGAGGAAGAAAAATGAGATTCCTGAAAGTTCGGGGAGGCTGGAAATGGGTCATTTCCAGCCTCCCTAAGGTGTCCGGAGTCTGGGGGAGGAAGATGTTTTCGCCCTCCCAGAGGCTCGAGGAAAGCCTCTGGATCTCGGGGAAGGCGAAAATGCTTCCCCACCATAGTGCAGGAGGCCAACTAAGCCATGCCCACCATGCCCCTGCCCACCCAGCAACCGGACAGCAAACCCCGTTGCTGAGGATTTTGAAGCCCACCTCTGGATAAATGTGAAACCCAAACTAGTTGCCACACAATTTCTCCTGCATTCATCTTAAAACATTTCATTGAAGCCTAATTAAAGATGAATGAATCTATGAATTTCTAATGGCTGTAATGTGTGTGTGTGTGTGTGTGTGCACGTGTAGTGGAAAATCAGAGGAAAGAAAAAGCAGTTATGAAAGCAGTTATGAAAGAAAATCCTACCTGAAGTAATGAACATACAGATATAAGACATTATTATTTCTTTTAGCAAGCAACAGGTTCAGCTCTTTAGCCTAACTACTAGAAACATTGTCCAATTCACACTATACCCTCTGCAGTTGACAACATCAAAATTCATGACTGTTTAGGCCATAAAGCAACTTCTCTTTTCACTATGTATAATAATTCATCTTTTACTTCAACTGTCCTGCTGGAGTGCTTGTTTGTGCTTATTTATTTTTCAAGGGATCAACATTGTGACAGGAACTTTATTAGCAAGTTTGGTAAAATCTCATCATTTCATGCTTCAGTTGAGCTATGGCTGAAGTATAAAGTATAAGTATAAGCAAATAGCTTAGCAACCTGTAGTCAAAACTAATGGTTGTGTTATGCTGAAGAAAGTGGATTTAAAGCAACTGTCTCAATGACACAGTGCTAAATCAATAAAGGTTGTGACTTACAGGTTATCATTTAGACTCTGGATTAACCCAGCGATTAACTGCAATACCTATGTTTGTTTCAGTTAATATTTATTTATTTATTTATTTTGATTAATTGATTGATTTATGTCACTAAATGATTCTGGGCAGCTTAAAATTCAAAACATAATATAACCTAATATAATGAACAGATGGATAATGATGAACAAAGAAAGATGGAAAACAATCTTATTTAGGGTCAATGTATTGAACAATAAGGAGTGCATTCACACACACATCTACTCAGGACTCCCTGTGAGTTCAATGGCTCTTAGTGATATGTTTATATAGAAGAAATTTTAAAATGTGCATATTACAAAGATATCAGTATTTTCTGAGACTTTAAAGTTTACTAAGGTCTATGGAGATTCTCGGTCACCAAGGTCATGGTTGTTTCAAAAGTGCTTTTTCAAAAGGCAACTGGACTTTGTTTTTCTTTGAGGAAGACGTTTAGTTTCTCATCCAAGAAACTTCTTCATTCAGTTAGAACTGAAAAATCTGCTTGGATGAGAAGCAAAATAGCAAAACCACTTAGACTTATATACCACTTCACAGTGCTTTTACAGCCCCAGTGGTTTACAGAGTCAGCTTATTGCCTCCTCATTTTACTGACCTCAGAAGGATGGAAGACTGAGACAACATTGTGCCTCGTGAGATTTGAACTGCCAAATTACAGGCAGACAACAGTCAGCAGAAGTAGCCTGCAGTACTGCATTCTAACCATTGCACCACCAAGGTGGAAACCCTTCAAGGGAAAACATCTTCCTCAAAGAAAAATGAAGTCCAGTTGCCTTTTGAAAAAGCACCTTTGAGACAACTTTACTGAAAGGCTAGATAACATGCCATTTTTTTCTTAAAGATTTAATGCTATCCCAGCCTTTATCAACCTAATCCCTTTAAAATTTGTTAAGACCACAATTATAAGAATTCTCAGCCAATATGGTCAATAAGCTCATCTATTCACCAGCAAAAAAACAAACAAAAAAAAACTTTATATTCTGAATGTTCTTGTTAATTGCCTATTCCAACAACCACTCAAGTTGAATGATATAGTGATTTAAAATTGTTTCCATGTTAATTAGCTGGTGCTTTCTTTGATCAACCTGGCAATTAAATAGATTAAAGATGTGGTTATTTACTAGGGAATACTAAGCGTAAAATGCAGTATAATAGTGACATTACCCAAATCAAGGCAGTAGAAAGAAAGCAAATGTGCCCATTCAGAACAGTATTCCACATTTCAAGTGTGAATTGCAAGGTTATATAAATTGAATGTATTTAATTCTCTGTCATGATTACATGTTTTGCATTCTCTTTTGTAATTCTGCCCTAGTTCTCCTTGAAATGCGTTTTCATGTACTGTATATGCAGGAGAGAGTGAGCCAGCAAATATTTGTAGACTAAAAAAATGTATCTACCAAACCATTATAGACCAATGTGATAGATTATGAATGAAGACCTCAAAATGGGAGGTCTTCAAATGGCAGTATATTGAGTCAGGCTAATAATGATAATCTTAATAAAGAACAGGAGGAGGATGAAAAATTCTGTATCTTTTCTCAGAATATTATATCTGGCTTTGGGTGAGCTTTAGAACTTCAAATGAGGGTTAGGGTTAGGGTTAAGGTTAGGATTAGGCCCAACTACTTTTGTCCTTTGTTTCCTTAATGACTTGATTCCTTCTAGGCTCTGCCCACCCCACTTACATGCTTGCTTCATTTTTTAGGTTTGGCAACTTAAGCCTAGACTCATACTACAAAAATGCACTTCGTTTGGAAGTACAAGAAGAAAGAAAGGTCTGAGGAAAGAAGAAAAGAAATAGTTATGGGTCTCTCTCAGTTTGATCTAACTCCTTTCTCTGGTATAAATTACTTGTCACAATGAAATTCTAGTGTATTCATTGACTCAACTTATAGCTGAGTGACTTAACCCTGAAGGGGTTTAAGTGTTCCAGAGAAGCAAGATAACATATTGAAATGGCATTTTACACACTATAACAATGTTTCCTTTAAGATTACTGAAAATGCGATACAGCTGATGCTTGATTGTTTAGAGATTAAAGTTAGCCTTAGTGCCTTCTTCACTCAGACTTCCACAATTTTTTGGCCTCCAATTTTCACTCATCCCAGCCAGCATAATTAATAATTATGGCAGAGAAGAGCAGAATGGAAAAATAACCAGAGAAACCGAGAATGAGAAGACTAGTCTTAGGTTATTGTTCATTTTGCTATGTTGATTATTGCTATTCTACTAAATTAAATTGTCATTAGCATTTTTCTAATCACAAACTATTGATATAACTGGAGATGTGGCATGTCCCTACTTTGAACAGGAGGCATGTGTGCCATCTGATTAATGGGCCTGATCTATGATGGAGCATGTGTGGAATTTAGCTCTTCATTCAGCCTGATGAAGAGTTTGATGTACCACTTTAGGCAATAACTATTTTTTTCTCGATTATTCATAATGTTCATTTAGTTTTGAAAACCACAACTGTGTGTCTCGTATGATCAAAGAATGCAAGCACATAATGTTTTTTCCCCAATTAATTACAAATGGCTTGCTGAGAAAAAAAAATCAATATATAAGTTGCCTTCGGCCTGTTAAATGGAACACATATTTAATAAGGTTTCAAATATCATTGCTCTCTAACAATAAACATCCCAGCAGAATACTGATGTTGTAATGTTTTTGTGACAGCGGGTTTAATGAACAGAGCAGCAGGTTTTTGCTATCTCTTCATTTGCTTCCCCCCTTCCCTAGATTCATCAAACAAAAATTCTCATCATAAGAAAGATTTGATTTAAATAATTTTGTTTACACTTCAAAAACTGTTGTTTGTCTAGGGTTACTACATCTAGACAGGCAACATCCAAATGACCACTTGATGAAAGAGAAATTAATGTTTTCCTGGGTGTATTTGCTCCAACCTAATGGTCTTCTGCATTTTGACAGCTCAGATATGGCAACCCTCATTAAATCTCCTCAATCCTACAACAGATTTTTAAATGGGAAGGGCAGATATTACCAGAATTGTATCCATCTCTTTCAGAATTGATTGGGAACAAAATAACTGATTTTGTATGAGCATTATTTCCATTTTTAATACAAAAGGTCTGTTAATGTTACAAATCTTTGGTGAGTAAGTCTAGAGAATTCATTTAAATCAGCCACAACTCTATGCTTATGGAATTGTTTATGTAGACTGTTATAATGTTAGATTCCTGCATGGCCATCACACAGATGAGTCAGTTGTGCCAGTTAAGCAGTGTGCTTTTATTTTATTTTTTTGGGTGGGAGTACTTCTATTAAATGAAGCTTCAAAGGAGATCTATCAGACTATTTTATGAAACAGTTCTTACCTCACTTGGTTCTCTGTTTCTTTTGTTTTCTCTAAAATCTCCTCTGGTGTTTCCTATATATGGAAAATGTATTTAGTAGCTGCCTATGTACAAGCTTGTTTGTTTGTTTGCTTGTTTCTGCAAGTGGCAGTATACCAAGTAGAGGTAAAAGACATTGAAGAGGCTATGACATTGGGTGGGTTGTTGTTGGGTTTTTTTTTGAGGCAAATCCAGTTGCTCCTTTACCTCAACAAATGGAGTTGCATAGTCTTAGTTTTGTTAAGGTGAATTTAAGCAGTCTCATCTAGACCTCCTCTCTTTCAGAGAAGAACATTAGACTTCATGGCTTAAACCAGGAATCTGCAAACTTGGCAACTGAACTTGTGGACTTCAACTCCATAATTCTCTGACCAGCTGGCAGGGGAATCCTGGGAGTTGAAGTCCACAAGTCTTAAATTTGCCAAATTTGGAGATCCCTGGCTTAAACTACCCTACTCATCTGACTTGTCTACTGTATAGATTCTTCAACATCACTATTCTCCCAGTCCAGAGTTTTGTCCTTTCTCAAGGCAATCTCCATGCAAATATGGTTTCATCTTTGCTTTTTTGCTCCTTGCCAAATGATGGTGTTTTTCTAACAATCTTTATAAGATGACCAACTCTGTTATATGACTGCTGAGCTTGTTAACATGCAGACTTGCTGGTTGGAGAGATACGTTTCTGAAAATTTTCATGGTTTTGAAGTGGTTCTTTCCATGGCAGTATAACCCCACTTAGGGGTGACTTGAGATCACCTTCATATTGGCTTTGCCAAGAAGAAGAGAAAAGAACTGGTCTTTGGATCTAGGTATATCCCTCCCCATTGCTTTAGAAGAAAGATGAAACTTTAAATTGTCGTCTATGATGTACTACAAATTTCATTTTATGCTGCATGAAAGCAACAATCGTTCACTTCTAGTGTTACCACATTCAGTAAAAATCAGCCTTAGAATACTGAGAGAATGAATGAAACCATCCACCTATTTAAGCTGAATGTTTTTCTTTTAGCACTTTATCTTTCCACAATGAACCTCATGAGTTATGGGTCTCTTACTTGCAGAAAAACATTACCCTCATCCTTCATAGGTGAGAGATTCTGTGCTCATTGTGAATTTCTCCTGCTCTTGTTCTTGATAAAACTGAATGCTTGTCTTTCTAAAAGGGAAACCTGTGAGCAAAGTGATGAATGCCACCAATATATCCCAAGTGGACCTATAAAGTACAATCAAATCAAGAATTTCAAAGTGAAAATGCTATTCAGTGGATAATGCAATACTGAGTTCTTCAGACAAGTGAATGGATAAATAAAATTAAGTTGCATTACCCCAATTACATTGCTCATTGTGAGAATAAGCAGCAGAAATCCAATAGGTTAGTACTTACCTATATTTATTCGGAATTCATTTCCAGTGAATTCAGTTTAGCATCCAGTCTTCATCACAATTTAGAAATGTAGAAAGCTGTTTTATTGAGTTACACCATTGATCCACTCAGCACAACAGTACCAGTATTATGAAGGGCTCTCTAGGGTTTCATTCAGAATTTTGTAGACCTATTTTGAAATTCTGACTGTTGAACCTGGGGTCTCCAGCAAGTAAATATAGTTGTTTTTGTTTTAAATCCTTGTTTGTTTCCTTATTCCATTTATATCTCAGTAAGGCTCAATGAACACCCTTTTCTACTCCATTCTGAAGCATTTTTATATCATTTTTCTCATTCCATTGCCCTTTACTTTGGCCTGAATCATTGTATTCTCTATATGGATAATTGGTAAATTTATCAGAATCCCTTCTGTACATTGTTCTCCTAAATGTTCTGATACAGACATTTCACACGTTCTGTTAAAATGTCCTCTATATAATAGATGGAGGACAGAAATTGTAGCATCAATTCTTAATTGTTCCACTGAGCAGAAGGTTATCATTTTTCTCTAAGTGATCTAGCTTCAACTATCAATAACAAGGCTGTGTAATTTTGAAACAACAGTCATGCTCTTAGAGGCACTTAGACCCCACAGGCTTTCTTAGGAAATAAATTGGTTGAGTGGTTGGAACTTATTTGTGAAATGTGTCAACTGCCCAACAAAAAAATAAAATATAAAATAAAAGAGAATTAATAGTGTTAGTGCATCGTTAGTTCACTACTTATGTAAGCTTAAATGCTAAAACAGAGAAGGACCACTGCTAAATCAGAGGAAAATAAAAAGGCAGTGTTAAAAGCCTGCTAGCCTTGCTTCAAACTTCAGATTGCAGACTTCTGGTTGCACTTCCAGTGGCATCGGGAGCAAGGGCTGCAAACTCTGCATTCCCCCCCCCGAGCTTTCCTTGTTGGATGGCCCCAAAAGGAGCCATAGCCACCCTGTAGGGGTGGTGAAGTAAAGGGGACCACCCAGCAGGTCGAGGAGAGCTGCATCTCTCCTCCCTGACTAGGAAAATTCCCCTCATCTGAAGACAGGGAACAGCAGCAGCCAAAATGGCTGCCATGAAGTCGGAAACTCCCAAAACTGTGCTGGAGCGAAGTAGGTGAACAGTGTCTGGAACTGGGTGAGAATGAACATTTTATCTCATTTGAAACCCCAA
>JANHFL010004440.1:74751-84955 GCA_032468155.1 Oxyrhabdium leporinum
TAGGTCAAGAGGATTTTCACTCAAAGTTTTTGAGTCTTTCCTTTCTCTTTTCTGCTCTAACCTTGATGACTTCTGAAAGTTCTGCTACAGAGTAAGATCCTTTCCATTTCTTAAACATTGCTTTTAAAACACGGCTTTTTTTTATATAGCTATTCTTCTTGTATTGAATTTTCAGAACTATAGAATATCTCTGAGAATAGGTACAGCAATTTCTGTGTCCTAATAGTTTGATTCATTTTGAATGAGGGGGGGTATGAGAATGTATATCTAAAAAAATAATTCATTCTCTCATAGTTCATCTATTAAATATAACTTGGAATAAATATGTTTTAAGCAGTGGAACAAACTGTCTCATGGAACCTCTACTACAGGCTTTCAAGCAAAGGTTGGACAGCCATTTATCTAAAGTGGTTCTTGCTCTGGGAAGGGAGTTGAAGATATTCAAGGTCCCAACTCTATGATTCTATCATCTGGAAGCACTGATATATGCTCACTAAGAAAAGTCTATAGTGTTTGCAATATCAGACCTGAATGTAAATACAGTCTATCTTACTACAAAATTAATAGTATTTATATCTAGTAGTAATATCTGAGTATAATTTTTGTAGTGCCAAATGCAAATGGCAATAGCAATAACATTTACGCTTATATACTGCCCCATAGCACTTTATAGCATTTTTCTGGGTAGTTTACAACATAGAAGCATTATTTGCATACTGCCCTCAACAATTTGGGTCCTCATTTTACCAATCTACGAAGGATGGAAGACTGAGTCAACTCTGAATCCTGTCAGGATCAAACTTCAGGCTGTGGCAGAGTTTGCTTGCAATACTGTTAACCTTTAATGATTACACCACCTAAGCTCAAATGTAAGAACTGGATTGGTGTTACTAATAATTGCATATGTGACTTTAGTGTGCTAGAGCACAGGTGTTAAATTTGATTACATCACAGTCCAGATCATGACGTATTGTGATGTTTTTTTACCTTTGTGGAGCTGGTGTACGCATGGCCTGCGTGTGACATATCTGGCCTGTGGGCCACCAGCTTGACAGGCCTAGCTTAGAGGAATAGCAGGAAAAAGAAAGAAAGCAAGAAAGCAATCTAGATATTCACATAAATTGGTGTTGTATTCATCAAATGATGAACATGTATATGTGAACCAAATCTTAAGGCTTAAGCAGAAAATAAGTATGATTTGATTTTGAAATGAATATTTATAACATTCTCAGTTGACACTGGGATTTGTTTTTAAAATGTATTTGTTGTTTTATTAAGGTGAAGCTGTTTTTTATCGTTTGTCTAATTAAATATTATGCATTTTCTTCAGCCCTTCAAAACACCATATTATCATTATAGATGGATCAGTGCTGGAACAGGTAGTGTATCTAAGATATAGGATGTGAACAACTGGAAATGTCTATATAAAATTTAGTGTGACATCACTGGCAGACAAGGATTAGGTATTTCCTTCCAATGACAAATTTGAATTAAATCTTTTGTTGCTGTCACAAATGTATAAATTCCATTATGTGCTATTGGAGGCAATTAGCAATATGAAGATACAGCAGTACATAATACTAATAATAATAAAAAAACATGGATAACTTCTGCATTGTTTAAAGGGATGCACTGTTTGAAAAGATGTCCAACATCTGTTTTTGATATTCACTTACAAAAAAAGATTATACTGTTTCTCTCCTCAGTAATACAATAATGTTTTCTTTAAGTTCATTAAAACCATGATGGTTTCCGAGACTAAATTAGTTTCTGTTATCCAACATCTTTCATTGCATATGTAGTTGTCAATAATATCTAAATCCAGGCCTTTGGCTGGAGGAGAATGCCAGTGGTAAATGCCAGTGAACATTTGGCATAAATAAGAAACTATCACATTGCTGCAAACTTTGAATCATGCACTTGTCAAAGCTATAATAGTGTCACAGTGAGAAATTTTATGCCAGATGGTATGTGGACTGAAATCACAATATGATAAAACAGCTAGACAATGAAGGTACAACAGCCAGTGGTAATAAAATGATTTCTTGTACGGTATTAAATTGTCAAAATCTCTGCTTGGAAACTCATTCCACTAGCACATCTCACAGGGGTTACTTTGGAGCAGAAGAGAATAAGAAAAGCTTTGAGAACATAGGGGGGGGGATCTTACATCAAACAGTAATGCAAAGGGTCATGCTCAATGCTCAACTCTTTAGGTTATTTTATTGAGAATTCTGTTGCCTCCGATCACTACAAAATATAGGTTTCTGTTACTCGTTTTGTGTAGCATATCATTTAAATTTATTACCAGTCCTCTTTATTTCCAATCTGTACCTATGGAGGAAGCTCTGCATTTTGCTTAGAGACATCTGGATTAACTATAGATTTTCAAAATATGGAATTGTGTGCAACAGCATAAATCTGCTGAAACATAGTAACTTCCTATATAATATTGTCAAATGTTCGACAAAAGAAAGGGCTACATATAACCTTCCCTAATTAACATAACTTTTAGGATACATTTCTAAAATTCCACTTTGCCATTTAAACAATGACAAAAAGACATATTTAAAATCACATGGCAAGGGAAAAAACCTCACATTAAGTGTGGCTACAAAATGCAAAAAGGAAGAGGAGAATTGGGTTTACTGAATTTGAAATCCACTTCAGTGATACCATGACTGTAAAGAACTAAAAAAGTAGCTCTCATTATCATTTGTTCCTTGTAGCCCACCCCTCATGACTAAAGTAGATCCTAAATTAACAATACGTGGATATAGAGATGAACAAATTAGTACTAAACATATTTATTTAACAGACTGTCACAGGAGACTTTAATTGTACTTTTATTACTTTATTTTAAAGCTGCAACTGTCAGAACAATTATAGGAATGCATATAAAGCATAAATGTTCAAATGAGTTAATTATTTTTTCATTGTTCAACCGAAAACAATACCGAAATGGGCTGGCATATATTTGAAGGGTGGCATATCCTTTCTTTTTCCTGTAACCAATAGAGTGAATGGGACAAGAAACATTGTGGTTGAGTTAAAAAAAAGTTCACTAATCACCTGAAGCCATTAGCACCCTCCCCCAGCAAAAAGTAGTAATAACATTAAATTTATATTTCAACTTTCCTCCATATTTGCAGACTGTACGTAGACTTTCTGCTTTCTCATTTGGGTCTTATAGTTTTAACAGGTTAATGTGAAAGATTGTGAATGGTTCAGAAAATAAAATAAAAGATTGCAAATAAGTTGTAATGTGGATCTCCCTACTAATCCAACATTAAACAATTACGTGAAATGGATTCAATTTACTATTCTCTTGACTCAGTTAACATATTTCCCTCTTTCCTAAATTTTCCTATCTTTCCTTCTCTAGAAAGCTTTCTGCTTCTTTTCCCCATCAAAGAACAGTTTCTCTGTTTTGCTTTTGCAGCCACTCCACTGATAAAAGTGGCTTCAGTAGTTTTGATGTAATCTAGGTGAAGACTTCTACTCTTTCAAAGCATCTATTATTTTGTTGAGCTATCTTCCATGTGAGCTGTTTCTCTCCTTCCATAAGCTTGCAGTTTATCTCTCATGGCTCTTATTTCTAAACGAAGATTGCTCAATTTCCGAAACCCGTGCAAAAGTTAAATATTTGTGATGGAAATCTTACCCTTATCTTTTAGTTCCACTAATACAGGTTGCATTAACATTTTGATTCAACTACATTTCTAACACTGGCACAGCTACTAAGACTTTTCCTGTAGCTTCAACCCATTTCATTTGCAGAGTCCAAATGATGAAGAGTTAAATTTGCTAGCTATACTTAGTAGAAATATTAAGTAAATAGCTCATTTGTGCATTTTTGTGCTATGACATTTTTTCATTATGTAATATGGCTGCTATAAGGGCAAATGATATTGATAGCATAACAAAACTCTAAGGACAGAAACATGGAAGTCTCAAACTTTTTCTCCCAAAAGCCCTCTGGATCATCATACTTTGGCTCTGCTTTTTGCACCTTGGAGTAATGGTTTGCTACTTCTACCATCTATCTTCTAGAGCAGGGCTGTGATGTGAGTTTGTCACCCCTGTTCTAGAGAGCACCAAATGTGTCATGCTTCTGATTATTCCTGAAATATGAGAATGATATGCCTCTTAAACTGTTACTTTTTTAGCAATTGCTAGATAAAATGAAGTAAAACAAAATAACACAACACTGCTGCTTTCTCCCTATGAAGTATTGAAGCACATAGCTAATAGCATCAGCCCTTCATATCTTCAAGATGTACCAATCTCACAAGAGAAAAAGAAAATCAAATACATTTTAAAAATCAAATGTAAAAGTCTTACTTTTAAATATTAGCATGTTATTGATACACTCAAGGTTTAGGGGGAAAATACACAGTTGCCTCACCCACATGGAACTAACATCTGTTATCCTGGTTAAAATAAAAAAAGAAAAATGGAAAATGTAAATTGTACTATCTACTTAGACCACCAGATGATACTAGTCTAACTGCCACAGAGATCAAGAATCACATTATTTTGCAAGAATTGATTTAAAAAAACCAAATTTTATTTCCTCCTGATTAATAATGCAAGTTCTAAGGAGCTTCTACCCATTTTGTCCTGAAAGAACAATAGTCTGAAACGTAGTTTTCTCTCTTTTGCATTATCTTGTTGTTGTTTTTTGTTTTTTTCTGTAGATGCTAGCTATTAATGCTGTAGGAAAAAAAGTGGTACCTTGTATTCAGCCCAAGCAACATTCTCTATTATCCTGGAATTATGATTGTAGTTTTCTTACAATAACAAAGAGTCTTCCTCCCTGAGGGTGAGAGGTTGACAGGCAAGCCTGCATTTTGCTTATATTTAGAGCTTATATGTGAAAGAAAATATGTAGTGGGAACATCTAAGTCTGTCTAGCAGTAGATGCTGGTGGCCTGCATTTTGCAACAGTGACCTTTCCACAGCTGGACATAAATGTAACCTTTTTAAGGGCCCAAGGACTGCTGTGATAGTGTGCTAATACAAAATGAGCAATTGTGCACATAGATGTTTAGTGGTTTGGCTACCTTTAAAATGTTTCTGGACAGGACTAGATACAAAAAAATAATTCTAAGGAAAGATTTTAAGTCCAATTAAGGTAGAATCAGGCATTTTCTACATGAAATTAATTACTCATATAGGCATATGCTGACACAATTCTTCTTATAGTTTTCCATAGAGGTTGGATTTATTTCCTCTGAAATCTGTTTTTCCTTTTTTAAAAAAACTTCATGAATAGCCTTGTGCATACAATGATTGATAACTTTGACTGTGTACTACAGTTAGGGAATTCATTTTGCTACATTGAAACGTAATTTATCACAGCCTGAGATGTCACTGCAATTTGCCTCATCTAAGTGAAGCTTCGTTTTCCCAGCTCACTTCCAGAGCCTTTGGGTCTATGATCAAAACCCAAGGTTCCTTCTAATTTGACTTTGCTTTTTCTTTTTGGAAAGATTTTTCAGTGAAATGAACAGTTGCTTGCTTGGTGCACTCACAGAGATGAAAACTTTGTTAAAATGGTGCATAGGCAGGCTGAATTTTAGGATTGAGGAGGAAAAAATGTGCCCCTCTCAAATCTTGCAAAAAATCCAAAACAAAACCAGTATTGTTCAGGAGAAAACATAGTGTTTATTTGAACCACAATAATCTGATGTAAAGATGCTTCTTGAATGTAGTTATACATGTGTATTTTGAATTTCTGTGCCTCCTGCATTCCCTAAATCAGAATCCCCCAAAGCGATCAATATCAACTGCTAAGATATTTTAAAAATAATGTTCATATAGTAAACGTTTTGGAGGTAAATGAACAATCTTAAACTTCATAAAAAGGGGTCCATGAGCTGAAAAGGTTGGAAACATCTGCCCTAAATACTGTCCTGAATATTGTTCAGTGATAAATCAATTATTGGATAGGACACCCATTCATATACACATTTTGTATCAGAATTAAGGCAGTTTCAAGTTTCATTCTCTTATTTCACAAATAATTTTATATCTGTTAAAGATACTTGTCTGCAGAATCCAATATATAATATTTATGGGTGGCTGTGAGACACGTGAACATTTTATCTGGTCATTTTAACTATTGGATTTGGATGTAAGTATGTTTAAATTGCATTTTATGTCCTAAATAAGATATCTGGAGGACTTTAGAAAGATGGCCTAGAACTATTTTAACTGATTCACATAAATCAATTTATATATACTTGCACTATATATTTTAGTAAAAATAATCAAAAGCAAGTGTATCTAGGCAATTTATTTTCCATGTACAGCATTAACACAGAAAGAGTGTCCTGTGCGAGGTAGTCCTGCATAGTATGAAAAATTAATCAATCATATTGAAAATATCTTTCACTGGTCTAAGAATGCTCATGATTTACTGTGAGGGTTTACTGTGAAGGAAATGGTACAAGCTATCAACAAAGATCATGTTTATTTATTTATTTAAACTTATTTACTGTATTTCTTAATTTCTAACTGTAATCTACACCCGTACTATACCAATACTGATGTTGATGCCTGTGTGTATGATAGCCTGAGTTCTAACAGTATCTTTAGCCACTTTAGCTGCCATTCCAAACTGTTTCTGAAGCATTGGCTTTGCACAGTGTTTCAATCTGTGCTAGGGAAACCAGGAAGAAAGGAAGGGTAGTTGGTGTCTCTGCTAGAATTGAGAAGCTGCTGAACTTCTCTTTTCAGCTCTTTTGCTACTGTTGAGGAGCTGGAATCTACAAATCTCCTATTTCACCATCAGTCACATATTGTGCTTTAATTTGGTGGGTGCTCCATTCTCTCACCTGGCTATCCTTCCTCTTCTATTCTCTCCTATGATAAGGCTTTTTTCAACACACAACCACGATCAAGAGCTATCAGAGTTTTCCTTTTTTAATGGAAGATATAATATAAGTATGGCCCAGTGCTTCTCAGTTTCCCTTCAAATTCCATAGGGAAAAACAAACCAAAAACAACAACAAGGACAAAAAACAAAGGGAAGGAAATAGTCGGGTTTGGGTTAGGCTAACCACTGAAAGGCTTTCCCGTCCATGTGTAGAATTTTGTTTGTCATTGTTATAAAAGATGTGCATCTGGATATTTTTTTTTAATAAAATACATATTGACTTCCTTTGGCTTACAGTAATGAAAGTGTGTGTGAGAGAGTGTATGTGATTACGTGACAATAAGTGAAAATAAAATTAATCCAAACTCACAAGCCTCTTCTCCAAGTTTATGTCTTGGCCCAATTCTACCATTTTTTTTCAACAGTCATATCAATTGCTTACTAAATATGATTTCCCTGCTTTTTGGGACATAAAGATTTATTCCCCACCCTTCCCTGAAAAAAAAATCTCTATTTTAAAGCTTTTGTATTCAATTTCCTTAAAGTCAGTTTATGAAGTTGCTCATTCTCCAGAAAGAAATCTTCAATGATCTTTGCTAGATCTCCTTTAAGTAGACTTTGGGTGGGTAAATCCTTTCTTCTCAGGTTCTGTAAGACCACTGGACAAACATCAAGAATCATCCCTACAGTTCCGGTATCTATGATAAGAGAAAAGGTGGGGAGATAAGAAGGAAAAACTTATTTCTCTCCCTGGCTATCTTGGAGTAGATAATACCAAAGGGAGGGAAAGAACAGGGAACAGATCCTTTGGTGACAGTCCCGCAATATAGCATAGAGTGATTATTCTGTGGAATTCTAGAACAGAGACCAGATGGCCTAATGGACAAATACCAAAAGTACCAAAAGAGACATTTCTATCCCACTTTTCTCCCATCTCCCCTTCTGTCAAGGCACAGTAAAGATTAGAGATGCAGTCTGCACATCTTTACTCTGGCATAGTTTACATGCTAGTTTTTTGGTGCTGCTATGCTGAAGAAAATGTAGCTTCATTTTGATGAAGCAATTCATAACACAGAAGTGACTTGGTTCAGTTTAACAAAGTAAATTGGGTGATCTTGAACTGCTCTGGACCAGGGCTATAAGAAAAGGGAATCTACTCTCCCAGTGCTGTCTGAAATGCTTCCAGGCACAGCTATTTAAGGATTGCCTTCATTATTAATTGGAGCTATCTAACACAGAAGACCTCAAAAGAAACTCTAGAGTGGCTGCTTTTGTCATATTCTGTGAGCAATCCTATGTTTGCCTGTGCTGAGTGAAAATATTCCTCTTAATCTTCTCCCATGGCACTTGCTGAAGAAGTCGCCCAATTGATCTCTGAAGAAGGCTTACAGGATTCCAAAGCAGAGTAAGATGGAGCTGTAGGTCACTTAATTTCACTTTTATGTTGCTTCACAAAGCAGCTTTAAGGAGACACTTTGTCTGAAACAACATCAAAGCAAAACACACTTTGAAACCTCATAAAGCCATACAAATATTTATTTCTGTTTCATTTCTGTCTTCTTACTCTATCCAATTATCAATTACCTCTTTCCACTCTTACAACCTCTTGTTATCTTAGCCTTACAGCTGCCTTTCTTCCAAAGCATTAATTTATTACTCACATTCTAACTCTCTAACCTTTTCATTATCCATTTATCTGCATATAAGTATTCTTACCCATTCCTCCCATTCCTTATAGTTCTTGAGCTGTCATTGGATAATTCCTCAAATGTGTGACCATGGAAAGTCAATCTATCAACTGGTGTGAAGATCAAACCACTTGTTTTCCTTGATGGCAGCAGAAGACTAGCAATTTCATTTCTTTGGTTTAACTATTCATTTTGAAAGTGGACAGAGAAGCTTCACAGGCCACCATTGTAGATCTTCGTGCTACAATAGCTGCTAGTTAATAGGTTGATCATGTAGTATTGAACTCTAGATTGGTTGACATTACTCATTACTGCAAATGCATTACTGGTTCTCATGCTAATAGCCCCAGATAACTGCTATTTGATTTGATGGGTCTATAGCACTTAGCAATAGCACTTAGACTTATATACTGCTTCACAGTGCTTTACAGCCCTCTCTAAATGGTTTACAGAGTCAGCATATTGCTCCCAACAATCTGGGTCCTTGTTTTACTGACCTCATAAGGATGGAAGGCTGAGTCAACCTTGAGCCGGTGAAATTTGAACTGCCAAACTGCTGGCAATCAGCAATCAGTAGAATTAGCCTGCGATACTGTATTCTAACCATTGTGCCACCACAGCTCACACCCTAACCCTATCATAAATAAATACCTTTGCTGTAATAATTAAAAAAGGATCAGAGTCAGTTAATAAGGATGATTTACTCCTACTTAATAGAAGACTTCAATTGTATGCTACGACACTGCATGATACTCTGACATTTTCCAAAAGGAAAAATGTCAAAAATGATTTGTTAATTTTGGCAGAGTAACTTCTGTCACTAATGAAATATGTAAAGCAATAAAATATCATTTTAACATTATAATTATGAATAAAAGAATTAAAATGTGTGTCAGCAAATGTGAATTGATGTTATCTAGATGGTAGTATATTCATATGCAGTAGGCATTCATAGCCTAGTAAAGTTGTACATTATACTTCTCTGAATGCTTATAATAAAACAACTACCCATGAATTTCAGGAATAATTGCACTAAATGAAATGAGTGTGATCCAAGAGAGGAAAAAATCTGTTAGATGACTGATGTGAATGAGATAAGAAAATGATTAAAAGTGATTGGGCAATTCAAAATCCAGGAATGAATAAATGGTGATTGGTTGGAGAATATTTATAATAAGATCTATTTCTTTTTGTATATATGAGGCAATTGTGTCTATTTAGAAATACATATGGCAAAGAAAAAATATATAACTGAAATATAGCTTGATGATGAACGTCTGAAAGAATTAGTTAAAGATACACACGTGATGAGAAGTTAGCAATTATTTGGTATGATATTCCCCAGGTCTTGGGGAAAATTGGACGTGGAAGAAATCTACAAGAGGAAGAAAGTTTAATAAAAGTAAAATTACTGCAATAAGACAAAGTATGAGGCAAGGAGGAAGAGGATACAACTAAATAAAAGTGTCTTGATATTGGCTAGTCTCTTTGAATGGCATTTAGGAATGGAATGGAGTTGTTATCTCAGGCAACTGGACTGTTTTTTGTTTTGTTTTTCAAAAGGAAGAAGAAGAAGAAGAAGAAGAAGAAGAAGAAGAAGAAGAAGAAGAAGAAGAAGAAGAAGAAGAAGAAG
>JANHFL010004440.1:89702-99941 GCA_032468155.1 Oxyrhabdium leporinum
CTCCCCCCCCCCCCATTGTTGTGGGGCTTCTACACTCATTTATTTGAACAATCCCCTTGTATCCTTATTGTTCTTTATAGTTTCATGCATGTTTTTAAGCATCAAAATTATTTCTTCATATTCCTCTATTATCCCACGGTAATCCATTTTATTACAATTCAATAAAAAAATACTCAGTATACCTCTATAGTTCCAACGTCTCAATATTTAAACACTCCCACAGAGCCAATTATTAGTAAAACTTAATCAGTGTCCTAAGCTTATAATTTTTAAAATTCTTGGGTATTTTATAGTCTTTTAATTTTCCAATTTTTTTGTCTTCCCGATTGTCCAAATTTTAAAATCTTATTTAATTTTCCTTCTTTTTTCCTTTCTTCTACCACTTTTCTTCTTTTGCCTCGTGTGAAATTCTATCAAATAATAGTAGTCCAAATCCAAATTAATCCATTGTGTTTTCTTCAAATTTTTCGACCCATCAATCCAATAACCGGTTTTAATAAATTTAGTTTGTCTTTAAAGTCTTCAAAAAGGGGGTGAAACTCACTCAGTAATTCAAAATATCCAAATCGCCTTCTGAGATAAAGTCAAGGTCAGACCGCTTTCCAGGCTATGTTTGCTTTCTTCTGCTTTGTATGTTAGATGCTACTGCACTTTCACTACAAAATCCTATGCTGTAGTTCTCTTCTTCTTCCAGTAGATGGCACTCCTTCCAAGTTCCAGCATTAAATAGTATGTCCAAAAATAGCTGATTTTCTGATAAATCCAGGGGGTTCAAGAATACAAATAAAAAAGACAGTTCATCCCAAAGATCACCTTTCAAGTTGTTCAGCTCTTTTCCAGGCTTTCTATATTTTAAAGCTTCCTTTAAGCCTTCTTCCGCCTCTTAAAATAGTGTTGCTTTTTAAGTGGGTATTGCCAGGATTTCAAAGGTGCTAGGTCACTACTACTTTTAAAAATAGTTGTGAGCCTCTCTTTTCCTGGATATTCTTTTGGGATTAAAATTTGAATAATAAGAATTCTTCTCACCCAGTTCACACACCGTTCACCAAAGTCCATTTTTCCACTGTGCTTAGATGGTAGTCATCTCTTTCAGCTTCATGGCAGCTATCTTAGACTGTCTCTTCTCCTCGCCATGGCATAGAGGGTAAAAAGCCCCGGGGATCAGCAGGAGAGCTGCGATCTCCCCTGCGACTTCACAGAGTGTCCCTCCTTAGTTTCGCCATCCCTACAGGGCATCTTTGGCTCCTTTCGGAGCCCACTAACAGGGAGAACCCAAGCACAAGAATGGAGAGCACCATTACCTGTGGCTGGTATCTCTGGGAGGCTCCACCCCCATCCAATTTTTTATTTTGTGGTGACACAACTCTCAGAAACCAAGCAGGGCCTGAAACATCTGATCAAAAATATCTGATCAAAAAGATTAAAGAAAACGACAAGAAATTTTACTTCTTCCTGAACATCAAAAAACCCAAGCTCATGATCACTGTGAGGAATCAAAATATCATAATACCATGAAAATATTGAATGTATACAAGATTGCAGTTGCTGATATTCAGATTAATAAAAGCAGTGAATGCAACCCCCCCCCCCAAAAAGCATCAAAACATCCTGGGTCACACAAGAATGAACAACATGAATTGAGTGTAGAAATGCAAAGACATCAGCCTAGCAATTAAATATAGATTACTATGCTCTGTCATGTTTCCCATAACTAACTATGGCTGCAAATGTTGGACTATAAAAAAATGAGACAGAAGGAAACTCAACTTTAGACTGTTGGTTTGAGCTCTGAGCTTGGCAATTTGGTTTCAAACATTTAGTCTGAATGTTGTTTTTTCAGATAGTTCTGAATCATGGTCTGATTTTGGACTGTTTGATTGGCTAGCTCAACTTGTTTGACTTATGGTGTTGGGGAAGGTTCCTGCACATTTCATGCATAGTAAATCAGGCAAACAAGCAAACACTGGAACATATAAAACCAGACATATCACTGGAAGACAAAAATCACAAAATTCTGCCTTACTTATTTTGCCCTTGTAGTGTGATCACTGGAAAAGGTGCTTATGTTCAAATTGGACAATGATAAAAGAAAATGAGGTCTCCAAAAACCACAGTGGTTAAACAGCATCACAACCACAGCCAGAACATAAAACAACTGAAAGAAGTCATACATGATTGGAAAATATGGAGACAGCTGGTCTGTAGACTCACCAAGAATCTGGCATGATTGAATGGATATCATCATCATCATCATCATCATCATCATCATCATCATCATCATCATCATCATCACCACCACCACCATCATCATCATCATCATCATCATCATCATCATCATCATCATCATCATCATCATCATCATCATCATCATCTGCTTTTCTTCGTTATCATAAAAATAGTCATCAAGTCCCAGAATTAGGTCGTGAAACAATTCAACTTTGCATAAGACAATTTCTAAAAATTCCAGAGAAGGAATTGGATCTCTGTGTGAATGCATTGAATGTAGAAGAAATAACAAACATTACAATAGGCAAGAATATGAATGTTGAGAATGTTGAATATAATGTTCAACTGTTATCTGGCTTGGAATGCAGTGAATTCAGAAGCAGAGACACACCCCTCTGCCAGTCCATGCCAGGTATCTGCATATATTTTATGCTGGATAAATAAAGCCTTACACAGTAAATGGAAATTTTCAAATGGAATGGTTTCCACCATCTACTAAAGGAAGAAAGTAATTTCCAGTCTTTATAACAGCCCCTTTCTATTTTCAAATATGAAACATTTTTTTATAATTAATGTATTGCAATAGATATAAGCACTGGAGTTTTACTTTCTACAAGTGCATATTACATTCCATTACCATAGCTCTTGAACATTTCACTACTTGTCTTTCCACAGTAAGAAAACAGTGTGGTGTGTGTGTATGTCTGTGTGTTAAACCAAATTTTATTCTGGGAAAACAGATTGGTTTTTAAGCAAAAATCAGGATAATTTTTCAGAAAGAAATTAAAACAAAACAAAACAAGTCATGTTCAATATGATAGTGGGATAGAACAACCATATAATGAGTGCCAGATTTATTATTAGATTTATTAATAGCTAAATATGAATGCCTAGTGACAAAAAGCATCTTAACTGCCAGTATATCATTGGGTCTCTGTAGAGATGAATGATCAGTTAGGAAATGTTGAATTCCACCAAAATAGACCTCTAGTGTTCATAGGATTATATGAGACAGACTTTCATACATGCTGGGAGGCCAAAATAAAGTTAATTGGGAAATATATATCCCCCTCTGTTTATTCCCATTTGCTAAGAAGAGCCTGCAGCCCAGAATAAGAATACTCCTCTTTTCAAACTAATTCCCAACAACACTAAAAGACAGATTTTTCTATGTAATTGCAAATTTAAAAGAAAGTGAATTTCATTGTTGGGTAGATACTAAACCACAGAATAACAGATGATAAGAGTTGGAAGGAACTTTAATAATATCTAATCTAACCTCTACCAATGTAAAAATCTACTGAAAAACATTATAATCTGAAGTAATTTGATTCTTGCTCAAAAACCTCATAAGAATAACTTAGTAGGCCAAGGCCCATCTGAGTTCAGCATTTTCTTTCTCAAAGTAGCCAACCACATGACTCGTCAGTGCTTCTCAGAAAAGGATTGAAACTGACCCCCTTGTAAAGTCACCAATTTAATGGCCATCACTGTCTTCAGGTAATGAATTCCATAAATAAATCATGTGCTGTATAAAGAAGTGTTTTCTTCATGTCTGTTCTAAATATCCTTTCAATCATATTCACTGAGTATCTGCTGGTCCCAAAGTTTCAGAATAAGCAGAAAAGTCTATTTTCCATCTCAAAAATTGGCATAGTTTTATATACCTTAATAACACAAAATTTTAGATCTGTTTTTTCAAACAAAATTTCAAATGTTCCACTGCTCCTTCTCAGAAAACTATTTGAGTCCCTGATCATTTTGGTTGTATACTTCAACTCTTCAAATGTGCACAATTTCTATCATGTTGAGGGCCACACAAAATCAATGTTTCTGGTTTTTGTAATCCTAACTCCTTTAACCCTTTTTTCAAAGGTTTTCATTTCACTGATTTTGGGAACTTTTGCACCCTCCCCCCAAAAAAAAGGACTGGTGGACCACAATTCAGTTCTGGCCACAGCTTTCTGACCCAGTTAAGTCTGGGTAAGATTAAAATTTTATATTTTATATTATTATTTTGTTTATATTCTGCCTTTATTTACATTGCACTAATGCAAAAACGTCAAGGTGCTTCTGGGTTGAAAGGATTAGCCAGTGACATCACTGTTGCCTGGGAGATGCCCAGTTGAGGGCTCCTTTCATGTCCCTGACAGGAGCTGGAGCAAAGGATGAAAACTCACCCCATTCTGAGTTAGCATTCAGGTGTCGAACATGGGCTTGCTGCTTGTCAACCGAGTGTCCTAACCATGCAAGCCACATGCTCCTTTCCACTTTTATTCTTTTTATATTTATTTAGGATATGGCATATCATACACGGACCATATATTAACATTTTAAGCTAGGTTAATAAAATATAATAAAATATGAATGTTAAAAGGATCTAAATTCAGGGACCAATGTCTAGACCATCTAATCACTGAAGCACAACATTGGTTGTATGAAAAAATCAGATACTGGAGTGGTATATGCAAACATACCTAATATTCCTTCCTCTTCCTATTTTCCCCATAGCAATAATCTTGTGAGGTGGGTTGTGCTGAGAGAGAATGACTGGCCTAAAGTCACCCAGCTTTCATGCCTCAGCTGGGACTAGAACTCACTGGTCTATCAGTTATCAAACCGATGCCAGCTCATATTTTGGTCTAGTAAGATGCTGGAAAATTATTTACGGAGTGATGATTGAGAGTCAGCCTACAGTAGTCCTAGAAAGTTCACCTCCCTTTAATATCTCTCTTTCATTTTTTAGAGAAAGAAAATGAATCCCCTTTAGATCCATAGCTATAAATTATGTTTTTGCTGCAATGACATTTTGTCAAATGGTGAAAAACCAGTTGTTTCCCTGTTTCTTCAGAAACAGCTGCTGCTTTGGAGGACTATTCATTTATTTTATCTAAGCTCAAGGCACATTCTAGGAGTTGTCTTTTATATTAGAGTGTCTTGACTGCAGACATTGTCTGCATCTTTGAACGAAAACACACACACACACACATGAGTGCACACACACACACACACATACACACAAACACAAACACACGGACAAATAGACACATACCAAGCCCTGTAGTTTTCTTGACTTTGGAAGCATTTTTATTGACCATGCACTAATCCATTTGACAATGCCAAGGTGTCTCATCTCTTCTCTACTGCTCCAAGAGCCTGGGTCACCAATTCAGAAGTCTAGAGATTATGTTGCTTATAGTTTACAGTCAATTACACCCATCAGTTGAAACCTTTTGCTTCTTTCATATGCTGGACTTAATGCGCTGATGCTTTTGTTTGAAATGAAGCCATTGGATAAGAAACATTTTCTTTCCATCAACTCCACTGTCAGGGTTGTGGACAATTTGGGCAGGAGCAGGGGGAAACTAAACTCACTTGTTGGTTGCCTGAAAGAACATCCTTTTCTTTCCATATTGCTAGGTTATCAGCAGATGACATGCTTGATTTCATGAGCTTGGAAACTCCTGATCTTCATTTAGTAAGCCGCCTTCTACATTATTATTATTCTATATCCTTTTTAGGCATAAAAGAAGGCTGTGTGGTGCTTGTTTTGGGAACAATCAGATTAATGCATTCTATATAAGGCTGCCCTTGAAGACCAATAGGAAGGTAAAGTCATTTTGAAATGCAGCGGTATGAAAAGGAATAGGCGCTTCATTCTCTGACCATATGTCACTCCTCCTCCTCAAACTTAATTAACTGCTGGTTGGCTTCATTGATAGGACCCATTACACAAGGGATCACCTTTGTCCCATTGTTTCTGTCTGTCCACTCTGTTCAGGCACAGTTGCTGAAATCCGAGTCCCTTCTACTAATTGCTGCCATGATGAATTCAAAATCGAGGACATTAATAACAAAGCGACAGTATGATTAAGATAGCCTGAAGTTTCATAATGTAGTTTTGGAAGGTATTGGAGTGGGTCTCTATGGATGCATTGTAAAATGCTGTCATGGCATCTCATCGCTTGCAGCTGCTGGTGCCAGCACATTGCTTTCGATATGTGTTTCCCATTGTGTGCCTGCTTATTCTCTTGTCATCCTGTCTTCTGCTTTGCTCTGCAAGAGAGGGAAACCAAAGAAAAAACAAGTCAAGAACAAGACAATGCATACTGACTATACTAGTGATGACGTGACTGAAGGACAACACCGTTATTACTTCAAATGATTGCTGAAGAAGTCAGTTGTAAGGTAGGACTACCTGTAATGCCTACTATGAACAAAGGCAGAGTGAAATTAACTAGAGTCAGTAGACAGCCAGCTTGATGCAATTGACAAGGAAATCCTAATAAGGAAACTTCAACAAAATAATTAGGCAATATGTCTTAAATCCCACCAATATCCCTCTGTTGGCTAACAAAAGACAATCTCATATATTGTGAAAGTTTCCAGACTATATCAATGTCTTTACTACTAACTTTGCATTTATTTGGATTTCTACTTACGGATCACTGTGGGCATTTTGTGAAACTTTTCAAATTAATTCATTGATTGGGACCTCTGTGATTCTCAAAGAGTTTTTAAAAATATACACGTTAATGATTCCATTATCACAATCACATAAAAATATTTTGTTTCTCCACTCCAAAAAGTGTTCCTATACAAGACAGCAAACAATAGAATTTATATAGGTAACTTTTGGAATGCTGAATGTAATAGTGTGTGTGTGTGTGTGTGTGTGTGTGTGCACATGTATATTCTCCTCTGCTCTTGTCAAATTATTAGCAAGTTTCATTGTGAAGAATGTCTGAAGCATCCTTCTGAAAAGTTTTCAACACACTGTGCTTCTTTGTAGTCATGTATAATAGTCAAGCACATATACCAGCTCCTGAAGTTTGTTCCAGTTTCTTCTAAGTCTATTTTTCTTTCTCTTTTCCCCCATAAGTGCTTATTTTATGTGGATTGCAATGTAATGGCCAAGAAGAACCAACTTATTACACTGTGAAAGAAATCTGTGAGTTTTTTCGCAAACTTCTAGGTCAGAGTTTCAGAAGCTTTGTGAAAGAAATGCAGTTTTCCAGAGGCACCATTAGTTTTTACCCCATTAAAATAATAACTTTTCAATGTAAACGAGAAAAACTGTTTTTTCAGCAAGTCATGTGTTTTAAGAGCTGGAGAAAACCATCATTTTAGAACCATTTAATGCATGCACAGGGGGATGAAGTATCTGATTTCCAATTTGCCAATGAAATAAACATGTGAGTCTATTCTCATAGGGGTCAGACAATTATGAGAGTGATTACTGGTTGGAGCTAATTTTTACTAGGTCTTTGTTTTCCATTGGCTTTGAGACACAGATGCTAGGAGAAAACAAGGACAAGAGTATGATGGAGAAGAGCACTCCTTCTACCTGGGATGGTCATTCTCTTCCACTGAGTGTGCAGCTTTGGGAGGGACACACGTGGAGTAATGAACAAGGAAAGGCATACCTGCTTAGCCAG
Source organism: Oxyrhabdium leporinum (assembly GCA_032468155.1). Classification (NCBI taxonomy): domain Eukaryota; kingdom Metazoa; phylum Chordata; class Lepidosauria; order Squamata; family Cyclocoridae; genus Oxyrhabdium; species Oxyrhabdium leporinum. The sequence continues at coordinate 97,367 of JANHFL010004440.1, forward strand.
CAATATCAGCTGAATCAACCATGGCAATGTTACAGCTGGATCATCCTCACTTCTAAGGCAAGAGTAACTGAAGGACAAATAGCTTTTCCCCTCTCTGGGAACATGCGTTCCTATTAAAAACTCAGAAGATTAGCAAGACTTATCTTCAGGAGAACTAGGGATCTCCGAGAGTTAGTTCTAACCAAAATCTATTCAGCTGTCAATCATGTAAAGCTTGTTTTTATAAAATGTATATAACAGTTACATGTATAGAAGGGAAAACAGTCTCTTCTTGTGATCTCCAGAACCTTCCCAGAGTATCTTCCCAAATCTGAACATAACGTTCAATAGTGTAATTATGCACAATTTCTTTCAAAGTAATAGTTAAAATATCTGGAAACCTTCCCTATTTTGTTTTTTAAATAGCCCTAGCTTAGGGTTGTTAAACTCATGTCGTCACAGTGGCATCATGTGACATATCGGAATTATTTTCTCCCTTTGCTAAACTGGACGTGGCACATGATGCATTCAAGCCATGGGCGCGAATTTGACAGCTCTGCCCTAGCTCTTCAAACCATATACGCAAGCCCATGCATGCACACACACACAATCATCCCAATTATTATAACATATCATCTTGACACCCTGTTATATTATTCACATCTGCTGAGCATTCCCTCTTTCTCAGCCATGGAAATATAATTTCCCTGTCATATTAGAATTACTTACATTCAAAGGAGCCCATGTTTTGCATGAATTATACTTTTGAGCATACTTCCTATCTGAAAAGAGGCCAACCACAGTGCTGAATACTGTAGCATCTAAAGTAGGAGCTTCCATCTGGCTGCTGCACTGTATATCTGCATTAAAAGAGTGAAGTTGTAGTCCTACAGCCTAGAGAAAGTAACCTGGTTCCTCTAGATGTTGTGAATTACAATTGCCACATTGTTGTGCTATAGGCCTTCTTGATGAGGACTGATGCAATTTGAAGGACATCAATTGATCCCCTTTGCTGTAGCTACTTACTGAACATAACTGAATTTATTTCTGAATAGCAAGGTGTAATCATATTTGATGCACAAATATGACACTATTCTAGTGTGAGCTTTGAAACTAACAAATCTTTCCCTACTGTCTCTTCCTTTCCCTCAACAATACTTTCCTAAAAACAATAAGAATAGTAGATACATTTTGATGAATATGTTTTAATAACTTCATTTTTAAAAAAACTACACCAAGGTAGACCTATGGAATATGAAATGAATCTTCAAATGTAGCTATATATTTATACAAAATAGTATGCAACTATTTTTCTTCTCTAGACCAAGTGGGGAATATTTAATAAATGCACACCACCTGTGCACTAAATTGGGTTTATACAACTGCAATTACTTTGAGTACTTTTCCTTCTCTACAGTGACTCAAATGAAGCTGTTGAAGTTTTTCTGATTAAAAAAACCCTATCACAGACTTTGGGAGTTAAGCATTATTACAGAAACTCGAAATTATACATCCTGAATCATACATTCTAAATCAAGTATGTGTATAGTCTGTACAGAAACTAGGAAAACTCAGAAAGGTATTACAGTAACAATGTACGACTGCATTACTAATATGTACATACCAAAACAGGACATACATAAAAAGGTCAAAATTAGTACTATTAAAATTGTCTTTAAAAACAAACAAACAAAATTTGTTTTGGGCATAAACAAACATGGTCCAAAGCCATGCCAAGCCAATACATACATAAAAAGTCACATTATAAGAAGGTCATGGATTGCTCTTTTTTTTATACATGTTCTTAGTGTAGCTGAACCTGCCATATGTGGAATCGATAAAAGGCATGGTAGCAAGGATGAATGAGTTCTTCCTTACAAATCACTGCAAGAAAATATAATATGGTTCTTCCACTTTCAATGTTCTGCCTAAGTCTGAGAATTGAATTCACAAGTCATACCACTTACCTATTTAATATCAAAGTCAAGATAAAATCTGTAGCTCTTCACAATGATAGAGTTTCAAATGTTGTTTAATTTTCTGTACTGTATTGGGTTGTTTCCATTGATTAGTTAATCACAGTTTATATTTTTAGTCAGTTGCCTTGGGTTCACCTGTGTATGTTGAAATTTCTCCAAACTTATTTAATTCTTGTGAAAATTTCAAAAAAAAGCAGCCCTATAAGCCTATTTCTGACAATTGTCTTTTCTCTGAATAATAGAAAAGTTGAAATTATTTTCCAAGATTATTTTGGTCTCAGTCCCACCGAACAGCTGTTTTTCTTAATAATACCAACAAATGGAGATTAAAATGGGATTTAAATCCAATTTCATATTAGAATCAATCAGAGTCAGTCTTGATTAATATATTACATTCCATTTATAGAAACCCACAAAGGGAGGTTTTACTCTGGCATCAGTTATAAGATGTCTTTGCTCATGGGAAATTTTTACATAAATAATTATCTAGCAGTACTATACAGAGAACTTCTCCTTTACTTTTTTTTAACAGTTCTTATTCAATTTCACAAATGAAATGATGATGATGATGATGATGATGATGATGATGATGATGATGATGATGATGATGATGATGA
>JANHFL010004442.1:0-11758 GCA_032468155.1 Oxyrhabdium leporinum
CTTCTTGAAAGCTTCCAGGGATGAAGCTCCCACAACTTCCGAAGGCAACTTCTGTTCCATGGGTTGATTGTTCTCACCAGGGTGGATAAAAATTGATGATTTTTTTAAAAAAATTTTTAAAAAAAAAATTGAATTTTTTAAAAATTTAAATCAGATTTTTTTGATTTTTATGAAGTTTATTATAACAAAATGCTTTTGGAGGAAAAGTCTGTCTAAAGGTAGTTTTCTATTTAAGATACATGGATAATTTAGTTTATCCAGCATGAGATGGAGCTTAGTGGACGTGGCATGAGGCTGTATATTCTGCAATATTGGGACTGTCGGTGAATCAACAGCGGGTCAGAGGGGGAGCCGCCGCCGCGGGACAGAGATGACAGCTGCTCTTTAAAAATTAGGATTTAAACCGAGTTGATTTAAATCAGGATTTTTCACTAGTGATTTAAATCGTGATTTAAATCGACTTGATTTAAATCAAACCCACCCTGGTTCTCACTGTCAGAAAATTCCTCGTTTCTAAGTTGAATCTCTCCTTGATCGGTTTCCAACCATTTTTTCTCGTCTGGCCTTCGGATGGTTTGGAAGAATGCTTTGGAAGTGCATCTAAGAGAGGAGGTGTTACCACAGGTAGCCCCGGACTTATGACCTCAAGGGAGCCCAACGTTTCCGTTGCTTAGCGAGACAGTTAAGCGAATTTTGCCCATTCTAGGATCTTCGTTGCCGCGGTCGTTAAGTGAATCGCCGCGGCAAGGCTCGCTTAACAACTATCTTGCTTAGCAAAGGAAATTTGGGAGCTCAGTTGAGGTCTTACGTCGAGGACTCCCTGTACCTTTACCGGGCGACAGAACAGGAGGAGAGGGAACAGGACCGAGGGGACGGTACCTGCCAAGTCTCGCGTGTACTGCTTCCGGGACCGGTCCATTTGGCACTTGTGGCTGGCCAAAACTTTCTTCACCAGGTCCAGCATGCCGAAATTCTGGACTGTGTTGTTCAGCAGGATGGCATCTAATGGAAACACACAGGATGAGGAAGCAAAGCATCCTAACGGCCGACAGAGATCTGAATATCTAGATTAAATCAGGGTTTTCCAACCTTGGCAATTTTAAGACCGGGTCAGAGGGGGAGCCGCCGCCGCCACGGGACAGCGATGACAGCTGCTCTTTAAAAATTAGGATTTAAACCGACTTGATTTAAATCAGGACTTTTCACCAGTGATTGAAATCGTGATTTAAATCGACTTGATTTAAATCCAACCCACCCTGGTTCTCACTGTCAGAAAATTCCTCGTTTCTAAGTTGAATCTCTCCTTGATCGGTTTCTAACCATTTTTTCTCGTCTGGCCTTCGGATGGTTTGGAAGAATGCTTTGGAACACACACACACACATGTATGTATGTATATATACGTGTGTGTGTATATATACATACACACAGACACATACACACACCCATCCAGAAATCTACCCATCTATCTTCTTTGCAGTGAGGGATGGAAAGGAAAATGTCGGAATTTTCATTTATGGAGCGCCAAGTCCTCCTTCAAAAACGAAGCAAATGTATAGCTAGCTCAGCGCTTCGATTTAAAAGCTTTCTTGAAGCGGAAGAGTGGAAAATTACGGTAAAATGCAACGGTTGTGTTTATTTTTGCATAGCCAGTCTTTCACTTACCACAGCTCCTTTAGCGACCATACAAAGTTACAACGGGGCTGAAAAAAGGGACCCACGATAGTTTTTCACACTTACAACCACCGCAGCATCCCCCCCACCCCTCCCCCCCCTGGTCACACGATCAGTATTCAGAAGCTAGGCAGCGGACTCATCTTTATGACGGTTGCAGCGTCCTGAGGTCATGCCATCAGCCTTTCCGACGAGCCAAGTCAACGGGGAAGCCAGATTCACTCAACGACCTGGTTACCAGCTTAACAACTGCAGCGATTCCCTTAACAAGCTCATAAAACGGGGCGAAACCCACTTAATGAGCTGAAGCTGGCTTCCCCCACGCTGACTTTGCGTGTCCAAAGGCGGCTGGGAAGATGACAAACGGGGGGTGGGGGGTAGGGGGGGGTCATGTGACCCTAGGGACACGCCAGTCGTCACCAACACATGCCAGTTGCCGACCACGCAAACTTGGATCACATGACCACAAGGGGATACCGCACTTGATCCTAAGTGTCAAAAGCGGTAATCGTGAGAACCGGCCCGTTAAGTCCCTTTTTCAGCATCGCTTGTAACTTCAAGCCGTCGCTGAACGAACGGCCGTAAGCCGAGGGCTGCCTGCAAGTGGAAAATCGAAAGGAACCGTGAAGGAGCTTCCTGGCGAGGTTAAAAGCGCTGCGATATCCGTTTCTCACCGTTCAGCTGTAAAGGGAGTTCCTGGATTCTTTGCTGGAGGCCCTTCATGGCTCCCACGAACTCCGCACTGAATTCCTGCACCACTTCCTCCAGCAAGCCGGCGTCTCTCAGGCCTCGCCAGAAAGTGAACGCGTCATCTGAAGTCGGAAAGGAGAGATGTCTTGACAACCCAAAGGGGGTGGGGTTTCTCACCCCCCCCCCAAAGAGGAAACTGGACTCTCCTTGCTTTCCTTCTCATCCAAAAGGTTCTTCTTCGGTTCCGGCCGAATGGTGGGGAACGCACAGGATTTACAGGTAACGAATCGAGTCAGCGAACGTTAGCGGAGAGCCTGCTGACGCCGCTCGCGCCTCGGGGATTCGTAGGAGTGGATCGCGGAACTCGAACGTGATCACTCCCTGCGTTCGCCCGCGCATTCGCTCATCGAATGCGCCGATTGTTAAGTGCACGAGGTGTCTCGGGGTGGGGAAGGCTGGCGGTGGAACAGGCCACCTCGAGGCCTCCCCGGCCCACTGAGATAACTCATGCTCCCCACCGCCCATCCTGCTGCGCTGGACTCACTCACTTTGCAAAGATCTGTCTCTTCTCCGCTGCGGTCTTGGAGGGAGAGGAGAGCAGGATTTTGGCTCCCGGCGTCTGGTCGGCTTCCGAATGCTTTTTTGGGATGAGAGTGAAATACTGGGGGGAGTGGTGGGGGTGGGGGGGGTCTGCAAAAGCAGACAGGTGCCTTAAGTGAGATCACGGCCCCCAGAACCTCTCACTCTCTGCGCGAAAAGCATTTGCAAGCCGATTGGATGCTGGGAGCGAAATCGTCCTCTTTCCTCTCCCTCCAAGGCAAAGAATCTGTGGCAGAGAGGAGACAGATCTTTGCAAGGCAAGTGAGTCCAGCGCAGGGGATGGGAAGGGGGAAAGCCGTCGTGGGGAGTGGGGTGTGGGGAATAGGGCAAATGTTGCAGTGCCCCTGTGATCGTTCGTAAGGGCGAACCATCTGCCATTTGTAATTTCGGGACTTAAACATCGTAAACGTTTGGGGGGGGTGCTTTCGCATAACTTCGAACAGTCTACTAAGTGAACTGTCGTAACTCGAGGGTTACCTGTATATTCCTTGTAATCGTCAGGTTGTTAGCATTCTGAAGGCCAGTGGTTAGCTCTTTCTTTTGAAGACGGCAAAAATCCACATTCTGGACAGAGAGGACCACTGCTCTGAAAGAGGGGTCAAAGAGGCCATCTGTATTAAAATTGGACAGCCCTCCCTCCACAGAGGGGGAGGGATACGACCCCACCCATCTCCTGTTTACGATAAGGTCCTTTCAGCAGTTTTCCCAGAAGGCTCCAGACCCATTTGCACTCACTACTCAGGTGACCCCGAGGGCACAGTGACCTCAAGGACTCTTGAGAGAGAACACTAAGCATCAGACGACCGCAAGGAATATGAACCCTTCCATTCTCCGCCATTCAGCCAGAACCGAAGCAGCTTTTTGGATGAGAAGCGAAGACGTCTCCCGGGGAAAACAAAGAAAGTACAGTTGCCTTTTGAAAAACAAAACAAAACACCGTTGGGCCTACCATGACCTGGAGGACTGAGAATCTCCATAGATGCCTTGACAAGGAGACAGGTAGCTGAGGGGAACTCAAGCGGTTGCCTCCTCACGACGCCCCATGAACTTGTTCCAGAAATGATAGGAGGCCACTTGTAAGTCGTGACAGTCATTCAGTGGTTCGCTGTGGGACTGCTGCCCTATTTTACCGTCTTTTTTTTTGCAATGCTCGTAAAGCAGGCATTGCTATGGGACGTTTCCTCCCCCCCGAATGACAGTTTCTGGGAAAACCTTTGCAAATTGGGGTCTGTTGGTCGATGGGACCCTGCAAATGGCCATGAACGTGGGTTGGTGGCTGAAGGCCCCACGTGTACAGAAATCGGTGGACCTAAGCCCAAGCAGGTGCTAACCGTGAGTGGAGAAGATCCCTCTTCTAGGTTTTGTTTTTTTTTAAACAATAAATAAATTTGATTGGATCTTCAGGTGCGCACCTGATCTTCCGCTCCCGACATTTATCTTCTCAACTTGGGGTCAGCACCTGCTTGGAGTTAGATAAGGGTCAATGGAATTGGAGGAGGGTTGGTTGGACGTCAGCTTGCTTGTGCCTACGTAAGGATGCTAGGCTGATCCCTCTTTTATCCCCACCCCCGGTTTCCGTCACGCCTTCTCCTAAAGTACAGATAGTCCTCGACTTATAACGTTCGTTTAGTGACCGTTTGAAGTTACAGCAGTATCCCCACGGTCGCATAATACTGATTGGCAACTGGCATGTTGTATTTGTGTGTCCCAGGATCGTGTGAGCTTCTATAACACGCAAAGTCAACGGGGGGAACCAGATTCACTTAACAACCTCGTTACTAACTTAGCAACTGCGGTGACTCACTCACCAACTGTGGCAGGGTTGTCAAGCGGGGCAAAATTCACTTAACAACTGTCTTGCTTAGCAAGGGAAGCTTTGAGCTCAACTCTGGTCGTAAGTCAAGGACTATCTGTATCTAATCTTTTGCCAATTTAATTAGTTTTTATATTCGTAATTGTTTTTATATTCCTGTGTTTAACTCTACTGTAAACCACCCAGAGTTTCCTTGGACCGCGAGACGGGTGGCGCATATGTATATTTAATAAATAAATAAATAAAGCATGGGTGCATGCCCCTCTGAGCCCTGACTTTTAAGACAGGGTGGCGGGAGAGTAAAAGAATGGCAAGATGATGTCGCCTAAGCCACTGATCACCTAAGCCCCACTCAGAAACAATTCCCCAGCTATCAGCATCTCTTCAGTACTCAGGAGAGGAATCTTTTTCCATTCCACTTAAGACATGCCAAACATTTGACCCCAACAGTTGCTGCAAGGGGTCCTCTATTGTTCTGTGGCCCTGCGTACAGAAAGAGGGCACATTTTTTCTTCTTCTTCGGAGCCTTTCAGGGTTTGCACTCAACATCCTGTGGGAGGGTCTAAGAGCAGACCAGACCCTAGGAGCTTCACCTCCAATAGCTGTGGTCCACTCGGTAGTATCCTCGCAGGTTTCTATGGTGATGGTGGCAGGAGATCCGTTGACTGCAATTAAAACCGAGCAACAATGATCATTTGACCCTTAACTCTCTTACCCTGATTAAAAAAAAAAAAACCCCCAACATTCTCAATTTTCCTATACATTGGACGGTATGGCCGGAGGAAAAAATCAGACAGCCCTGTTCTCCATTAAACATTTCTAAAACCAGGACTAAAATGCTTAAAGATTTTGAGGCCACGTTTGCTTAATTAAGCCGTGCAGAGTTTGAAAATAATTTGGAAGAATCGCATTGGACCTCATGTGAAAGAAGTATCATTCTGTTGTTGTTTAAAGTAGGTGGGGGTTTTTTTTTTTTTTAAGGCTTCCAGATGAACCTGAAAAGTAAGACACCACGGCCTTAAAAATCAAATTAGCCTTCGCGAGTGAACTTAAGAGCAGCGTGACCTCTCTTTATAGGTGAATGTCAAAAGAGTGACAGATGTAGAGCTGCCTTAATATTAGCAGGAGAGGCTCTTCCCGTACAAGGTCCAAAGCATTTGCTCCAACGCATTTTCAGTGATTGCTCAGGTGTATTACTTCACACTAACCTGGAATGCTGTGATTTATTACAAGGTGATTACGACGCCTACGCTAGGCTGAAAATACCCACTAGATGCAGGGAAACCTTGCTGCCTTTGAAACTTTCATCTGTCAGAAACCGTAAATAATTCAGACTAGAAACCTTAAAGGAAAAGAGGACGTATTTTGACATCTGGCTGTACGACATATTTAGCCTAGCATCAATGGCTGGATTTGGAAAGCAGCGTGGAACTGTCAAGGAGCAAGATAAAAAGTCGCCAAAATTAAAGCTCATGGAAAGAAAACAGCCTGCTGAAGTTTCTTCTCTCACATGTATAATGAATCAAAAAGCTGTTAACGGGCTCTGAGAAACTAGCTGGAGCTCTCAACACACTCCTGTTTCTCTTTTACTTCCTAGGAATTCACCTAAAGCCACAGCATGTTTAAAATGCCCACAAACATGGCTGAGGGAGGAAACTGGTTCAGTCAAAGAGTATCTGAACGCACCAGCTGGCAGTCCACGGAGTGGAGAGTTGGGTCTCTGACCGAAAAACACTCGAAAGGGACTAGAAACATTTGAAAGGTGGATTTACAGGCGGCCGTTACGTGAAAGTTGGGCTGACACAATCCGAAAGGAGGAGGCGATAAGCCGCCTGGGAAAGCCAAGGGAAATCATCAAAACTATTAAAAAGCAAAAGTTAGATTATTTGGGACATGCGATGCGACACCCGGAAAAACGCGGCACCCTTCACTTAAACCTCCAAGGAAAGATGGAAGGCAAACAAGGTCCAGGTAGAAGAACAACGTCATGGCTGCAAAATCTAAGGGACCGACAAAACGACAAAAGTCAGCAGCACTTTTTGTGCAGCTCTTGATAAAAATAGGATCGCCAACGTCCGATGACGGATATGGCAGCAGCAGCAGCAGCAGCAGCTGGCAGTGCTTTAGAAGGGGTTGAAAAGGGTGCAGAGCAGTCTTTCTCAAGCTTGAGGGCTTGAAGGTGTGTGGACTTCCAACTCCCAGAATTCCCCACTCTGGGAATTCTGGGAGCCGAACTCTTCACGTCTTCAAGTTGCCCGAGCTTCTGGTTCAGACCGATGAGACTGCTGAAGGAGCAGGAAGTCCTCCGAACTGCAGGTATTCCTGATGCTAATTGTTTTAATATTTACAGAAGTTTGAACCACGTTAGGGAGAAAAAGAACTCCGTGGTTTTTGTAAAGAAACAGCGAGCAGCTGGTGGAAATTAAAGCTGCCCTTGCAGTGTCTCAGCTGAAGTCTGTTTGCCTCTCTACATACCATCTGCAGAGGCTGGAGTGAGAGGTGTGTACTCTGCTGAAGTCTGGCTGCTGAGAGAGACTCTGGCTCCGGTCAGATCGATTTTGGTGCTACGGCACGTATTCGAGCACACTTTGGTGTGCTCATAGAAATCCAGCTTGCCTGAATCCATGATTTTCCTAAAACGACAGAAGAGAGGATTTGTAGATCCGGGTTGAACTGTGGGGCCCTTGGTGCTCTCTGAGCTTGGTAGCTTTCTCACAGACAATACCCAACTAAAGAGTAGTGCGGTGGCCTAGAAGTGGCGCTCTCGCCTCACAATCAGGAGACTGTGAGTTCGATCCTAGGTAGAGGCAGATATTTCTCTCTGTGAGTACAGTGAGAATATATCTGCTGGATATAACTCTGCATTGGCGACAGGAGGAGCATCCGGCCAGTAAACACTCAGCTCCATTCAGTTGCCCAGACTCCACCCCGCAAGGGATTATGTGGTTGTTAAAAGATGATGATGATTTCTTTACCCAACTAGGTAACATCATTCGGGCTAGAAGGGACTGGAGTGTCAACGGTCCGACTAGCAAACCCAAGAAAAGTAGACACTCTCGGGAACTTTGTAATCCCAAAAGCAAAACTTTATTGGGTACACCATTTTGGCACTGAAGAAATAAAACCAGCTCTGAAGTTTTCCGGCGCAATGCTACATAGTTAAACATCGGTCTCCCCTCTGTCCCACCCATAGTAGTCACGCTGTCCAATTATGAATTGGACTTTTGTTTTGAGAACAGTTCATTTCTTTGTCGGACACCTGCAGTAGTGACCTTGGTGGGTTCTTGGCTTACGCGGTCTATTCTTGGATCGTCTTCATTCCTTCTTGCCCGTCCCTTCCCCCAGTTCTTTGACAAATTGAACAGCGATAAGGTTTCAAATGGTTCAGAAGTGAGTGGTTCAAATTTGACGTGGAGTTTGCAATAAGTAGTGATTTACCTTAGCATGATCCCGTTCATCCGGATTGCCCTCTTCCAGTCCTTCAGGGTGGACTTGCCAGCCAAATGCACAAATTCCTTAGGACTTATCAAATGATTGTCATACTGCAAGGAAGACAGAGAGAGATAAGATGTTAACGTGAAGAGGATAGGCAAATAAAATAATGGCAGGCAGAGAGGGCCTTGGGAGACCAGGGGAAGAGCTGCACACTAGTCAACAGTCAGATAAGAGGCTGCTGAACCCACAGAAGGAGTGAAGGCCTGGCAACCATCTCAGAAGAGAGCCTCTCTAGTTTCTTGGGGTGTAAAGGTGAGGGGGAAGAGATGTACTTTCAAACTTGTGAGATTCTGTTCATGTAACCTTACAATTAAGTAGAATTAGTTCATCTGAGTGTGCTTCCTGCCTGGACTATCTCAAAAGGATGTCACGTATGGGAACAGACGCCCATTTCCTCCCCATGAGGCTTCTCCAGATGCATCTGGATTACAAAGATCATGCTGGGAGAACAGTTATCAGAAGGACTCATGACTGCACCAAACAGAAACAGACAGAGTAGAGGATGAATAGGGGAAAGAGCGCTGCTTCTGACTGGCTCTACCCTAAACTCCCACCCTCGCCCTCCAGATCCGGCACTCAGTGTCCGATAAGACTGGGATGTCAGATCAGGTTTAGAATTCGAACGTGAGTCCACAAATAACAGAACAAGAGAGTTGGAAGGGACCTTGGAAGTCTTTTAGTCCAATCCCCAAGTAGGACACTCTACAACGTTTCAGACAAGTGACTGTCCAATGTCTCCAGTGTTGGAGCACCCACAATGTCTGAAGGTGGAGTGCATGAAGACACGTAGCCCTGTTTTCTTTTCTATGCTTTTAAGAACAATCTTGACAAGGTAGATACTCTGGAGATTGTTACTGGACTACGGCGAAGATCCCTCCCTCCAGTTCATTGCATTCCGGTTTCCAACTTGTCTAACTTCTGTTGATTTAAATATTTAATGTTTGGTATTTCTGCGTTTACGATGTTGTAACTTGCCCAGAGTCATATGCGATGGGCAGCGTGTATATTTAACAATAATAATGGGACTTCGGAATGCAAACTAATAAGCACCGGCCACAAAACGCCCTAGACTTAACAACTGTTGATAAGAAAGACAAAAAATTCTGTATAGTGGAAGTACCTGGAGATAGAAGACAAAGAATGGGAGAAAATCACAAAATACAAAGACTTGCAAATACAAGTAAAATGACTGGGGCAAAAGAAAGCAACAAGAGTACCAATAATGGTAATGCCTTGGGCGCAATCCCAAAACATCTGGAGCACGATGGCACGTGAATGCCGTCGGCATTGACAAAAATCCCCATCAGTCACTTACAAAAGGCAGCTTTGCTTGGAAGAGCTTACATCCTGCAATGATGACACCTTTAACGCCATCGAATATCCACGTCTGCCTAACCCAGTCCTTGGGAAAGACCTGAGAAGCAGATAAAAATGCCCAATTCGGTCTGAATATCTGGCTGACTGTGTGATGAATCATGATAATCATCTCACCTGCACGCACTTCACGTTGATGCCCGGGCAGACAAACTTCCGCCATATGAGGTTCGCTTTGCTGTCACCACAGGTGATGGGATAAGCCACCTCAGCTTCCAGGCACTCCTCTCCTTCCGCCATCTTCACTTCAAGGTGAGGAATCAAAAAAGAGTTTTTTAATTAGGAAAAGATTTCACAGTCACGAACTACTAGTGGCGGCGATGATGGTTTAAGGCAGGGGTGTCCAACTCGATTTAATTGAGGGCCGCATCAGGGTTGTGTTTGACCTCAGGGGGAGGGGGCAGGGGGCGTGGCCAGGGTGGGCATGGCCAGCTCGACGTCACTCCTGTCAGGGGCGCCTGTGGCGGCCCGAGCGCTCTGCCAGCAAAAATGGGCTCCTGGGTTCCGTTTTCAGCTGCGACGGCCTCCTGCAACCCTCGGCCAGTGAAAATGGAGCTCGGGAGGGTCGCACACGGCTGTGGTAGCCGAAAACGGAACTCTGGAGCCCGTTTTCACTGGCAAAAACACCACGGGCCGGTCCTTCACTATTTCCAGGGTGGCCCCATGGGCCAGATCTAAGCAACCCGCAGGCTGAAAAGGTATTACCCATATTATCAAATCCTTCCCCCATCTATGAAGTGGTGTTCATAGCAATGGGGCCTGTCACAGAAATGATGATACACCGGGCCCTTTCAAACCATGGTTTGTTGAAGAAGCTGGAATAGCTAGGTTCAGATATCGCCCTAAATGAAAGCCAAATAAAATGCACTCTCAGTGCTGCCTCTCCACCAGAATGACTTTGAAAATAAGAGTGGGAAGGATTTTAGTTTGTTTTAAGTTTTTGTCTGTTTACTTTGCAGGTAGAAAGCAAGGCTCAAGGGTAACACGCAAACAAACGGAACAAACAGTTTTAGCCATTTCTCAACATCCTGTTGTTGCATTTTGGAGCCGTTAGTGGGTTGCCCCAAGACAGGCTGAGGGAGTTCAAATGTGAGCCAAGAACTTAATGGGGGCCTTTGGGCTATTGTGGGGATAAAATCTGGGAAATACAGGCAGTCCTTGACTTACATCCATTTTTAGTGGCCATTTGTAGTTACAATGGCACTGAAAAAAAGTGGCTTATGACCGTTTTTCACATTTATGACCGTTGCAGCATTCCCCATGATCACGTGATCAAAATTCAGAACTGGCTCCTATTTATGACGGTCGCAGTGTCCCGGGGTCACGTGATCCCGTTTTGCAACCTTCTGACAAGCAAAGTCAACGGGGAAGACGGATTCACTTAACAACTGCGATGATTCACTTGACAATTGTGGCAAAAAAGTTCGTAAAATGGGGCCAAACGCAGTTAATAACTGACTTGTTTCGCAACATAACTTTTGGGCTCAACGGTGGTCGTAAGTCAAGGATTACCTGAACTGCCATGCCTGGAGCTTTGTGAGAAAGCATGGGCTAGATACAATGACAATAGAAATATAAACAAGTAAGACGTAACTCTGCAACCAGAGCAACCGTCAGGCTCGAAAAATCAAGAAAGATTCGTGGTTTTTTTTTCCCAAACTGAGTTCTTCATTGTTTCACACCTACAGAGAGAATCTTCCCAAACCGAAGCTGACTGCTACCTACATGAAGCATATACTTTGGGAGCCATTAGGAGGGAGCCGTCACACGAATTATCTGAACTGAGCTGTGTTTGGCTCCTCTAAAATGCATCCCTTAGGGAGGGAGGCAGGGAAGGAGGGAGGGAGTGGACAGAAAGATGGATGGAAGGAGTGATGGGAAGAAGGAAGGAGTGGATGGAAGGAGATGGAGGGAGGGAGGGACTGGACAGAAAGAGAGATGGATGGAAGGAGTGGATGGAAAGAGATGGAGGGAGGGAGGGACTGGATAGAAAAGAGATGGAACAATCGGGACTTATTTGCAAGTAATATATTGGACGAAGAAATAAAATTAATTAATAAAATGGGACTGAATCCTGTAATAGAGCTCAAGAATTATAACAAAATAAGACTATT
>JANHFL010004443.1:3085-13247 GCA_032468155.1 Oxyrhabdium leporinum
TGTGTGTGTGTGTGTGTGTGTGCGTGTGTCATGGTCGGGAGAGTGTGCACAAGTGTGGAGTCCCTCCTCAAGCGAGTGGCTGGGCTCGGCCAAAGTGCAACGAAGGCATGTGCGGGGCAGGTGGCCGCTTGCTTGAGAATCTCCCCGCTCATGTGCACCCTCCCAGCCCCACCACAGCCGGCCAGGGGGGTCATGAGAGGAGAAGGAGTGGGAGCAGAAGAGTCACCTGAAGAGACTTTGCATTATAATGCAAAGTCCTCACTTCCACTCCATCCAAGAGCAAAGATAATGCAAAATCCTCACTTCCACCCCACCCCAGAGCAAAGACAATGAAAAATCATCACTTCCACCCCTTTCCAGAGCCTGGGACCACTCCTTAAAGGCACCGGGCCCCAAGGGTCCCAGCCTTGGGGGTGAAGTATGGTGAAGTATGGGGGAGACCCTGAGCAACTAGGGTTCTTCCTGGTGCAAGTCTGAAACTACACGCAGGAGTATGGGGCTGAACTGGGGATGGGAGAAACTCTAAGAAGACAGGTAACCATGGCTCTGGAGGATGCAGTGGCTGAGTGGATGGTCTCCCTCCACAATGACAATGCCCCCCAACTGCAAAACTACTACCACTTTATGGCAGGCCTTCGCCAATGGTTTGAGGACCCACTGGCAGAGAGCAAGGCCTGGATCCAGATGAAGACCATTCCCGGTCAACTGCATACACCCAGGAATGAGAGTTGGCATGCTGGCTAGTCACAGGGCCTGAAGACACACTCATCAACTGCTTCAAGGATGGCCTCAGTGATGTCTACCATCCCTGCGTCTACCATGCACCCAACACTGGTATATGTCGGTGGATGAAGTGGAGATTGACTTCACCTGGGACCGATGCTGGGGGGCTGGAGGATGGGGTAAGCTTTCCCTCCCACATGTAAAGAATACCCCAGGACCACAAAGAGCAATGCCAAACCTAGACTGGGGTCCACGACATGCTCAGATGTGGGAAGGAGGGAAACCGAGTTGTGGCATGCCTATCCAGCAAGCCCAACCTCAGCATAATGACAACTCCGGGGAAGAAGGCAACAAAGCCAGGTCTGAAGATCCCAGAGACAGTGCTGAAAGGTGTGGAGGTCGTAGAGTTCGCTCCTCCTGATTCAGGATACAGATGTGAGACTAGAAAACCTCCAGCAAAAGACAATTAAAAATGAACAAAAAACTCAGAAAATAGAGGAGAAATCAGAAGGAGTTGAGGAAAGAATAGAGAAGATAAATCAAAAAAATCATACAGGCAGATAAAGATATGGAAGAGATAGTAATAATTCTTAAAACAGAACAGATAGATTATTCCTTAAGAGTTCAAAATATAGAAGAGAATAAAGAGAAAGACCTCCCAAAAGTGATGAAAGAATTACAGATGGGTCCTCTAGAGATCCAAGAGCAAGAGATAGGTGTTGAGGCAGATGAAATACTTAGATTAAATAAGCGTGATGTAAGGAGATACAAGATCCCAAGGGAGAAACATGAAAGATTTATCCAAGAGTTGAAATTCTAAAATGAGCAAGAGATGATAGATAGATATAGAATACTTCTTAATATGGTGGAGTTATATATAGAGTTAGAAAAAAATGGTAGAAAGTAGAAATTGGGAAAATAGTATGTATACTGATATATAATAGAATATATTATAACTACAATGTATACACAAATGTTAGAAGTTGAAAGATTGTGATTATGTATATTTAAATAGTATTATTATCATTAATATTATATATAAAGTATATCAACCCAGACAATACACTGTTCACTAAGCACTTATGGATGTTAAAGAAAAAACTATAAATAAAATGATATATATATATAAAGAGCAGTAGAATGGGAGGTAAAATGAAAGGGAATTATCAGAGCACCCATTTCCTGATAAACTGAGGTCTTAAATTAATTAGTGGAAGAACATTGTTGCTTCAATTTTCTGCCTGAAACAGGAAAATGCCCTGACCTCCATCCTAATCTGACATTTTAGATGTAAATTGCCTGCAATTTTGAAATGCATATTTCATTTTTAGGAAAGTGCTTCTCTGTTGTATAAAGAGATTACAAAGGGCAACTTCACCCAGATTATACAAAATATGGATTATAAAGGGCAACTTCACCTAGATTATACAAAATCTAGGATTATAAAATAGAGCCTTACATAACTTACATATACACTTACCTAATCCATTTATTGAAATAAACCATTTTAACCATGGTTTGGTAAGACAAAATGAACTGCGTTTGCAAATCATGCTGAATTACAATGCAATTTATTTGATTTTGGCTTCATGAAGTAGTTCTAGTATACTGTGATATGCGATCATGGAAACGGCCCAAGACTAATTGATTAAAGATTGATTATGTAGAGTTTTAATTAGAAGACTAAGCTGTGAATCAAAGAGACTCCTGTTCAGATTGGACTCAATACTTTAATTGGTTCAATTTCACCCTGCGTTATGTACCAGGAGGGAAAATTTATGGTGGATGCTTTGTCTAGGTTGCCCCAATACAACTGTATTAAAGCCAAAGTGGTCCAACCTGTTTTCCCCCTGAAGCAGCTAGCAGACCCAGTAACCACTAGAGCTCAGGGGAAGAAGTCTGAGTTTCCAAATGAACTGTGTGAGAAACTTAAAGAAACACGAAAGGTTGATGAATGGCTTACTACTCATAAAAATGACTGCACCATGCACCAACTTTTGCCTTGTAAAGGTAGCATATAACAATTAGGTGCACAGTAACACAGGGTTCACCCCATTTAAGGTGGCCTTCGATCAGGACTTTGTAGCTATGCCAGAGCTGCCTCAAGAGAAACCACATGTACCCTCCTTAGCAGAGTGGACAGCACAACTGCAGAACACTTGGCCAGTAGCCCATAAGGGACTGGAGGAGGCATGTCGGTCAGATAAGAAACAGGCTGACAAAAAAAAAGTGTAAAGCCAAAAGATTTTAAAGTAGGTGATAGAGTTTACCTCTCCACGAAGTACTTACTGTCCACCCAGCAATCAAAGAAGCTGGTTCCTAAATATATGGGCCCATTCCCAATTGTTAAAGTAATTAACCCAGTCGCTATACAACTGGAGTTGCCCAAGAAACTTAAAACGTATTCACCCTATATTTCACTGCAGTTTATGGAAACCTGAAACTGTGTCTCCCCAGCACCTGAGACCCCTCCTGTGGCCACTTTAATCGAAGGAGAGCACCATTTTGAAATTAGACGAATTCTGGATTCCAGGACACATAGGGGGAGGGTTCAATACCTCATTGCCTGGAAACAGTTTCCCCACAGTCTGAATGAGTGGATGCTAAACATGCCAGGCACCTAAACTCCTCCA
This sequence comes from Oxyrhabdium leporinum, assembly GCA_032468155.1. NCBI lineage: Eukaryota > Metazoa > Chordata > Lepidosauria > Squamata > Cyclocoridae > Oxyrhabdium > Oxyrhabdium leporinum. The sequence goes on from JANHFL010004443.1 coordinate 6,442, forward strand.
GACCTTTCATAGAAAATTCCCCAACAAACCCTGAATGAATCACTGTCCTTATTGAGATGTGTTGTTTGTTTTACTTGTATAAATTTTATATGTGTGGCTAAAGCCTCTGTTATGGGGGCCTGAATGTCAGCCAGCCTGCTGCTTGCTGCCATGGAAATGGGGGGAGAGATCAGTGGAGAATTTTACACTGCAGCTTTGCAACTATGGTCTGGGCTTTGCTTATCTCTCCAAGGTCATTTCTTCTAGCTTTGGTATGCAGCAGCCAGAGACAATGCACTGGAATCAAATACTTTCTCAAAGCATTTCCTGGCAGGTGCTTGCCCTCTGATTGCCTAGCTACCAGGGTGGTTGGGGTCTACGATTTGTTACAATTTGCTGCTTCATGCAAAACTCAATTATCTTGTAAAACTCAATTATCTTGCCTGAAAATTGTTGTAATCAGTTCTCTCCTAGTAAAAGTACTTTTTTCTCTGAATCTATGAAGCCAAGGGTTTTTCTTTCCAAGGAATTGAACCGAGGCAGCCCTGACATACAGTAACCACCTAAAAGATGTTTATCTTCTTTTTCTCATAAACTTCTCATTAAAACAAAGATTCAACTGATTAACTTTAGGATGGGAAAAGAATGCAGTGCATTTGTCAACTGCCCCATTGACATGTACAGCAAAAGAAACTCCTGGGATATTTTTTTGTTACCAAGAGTAAAACTTTACTCACAGATCAATATAGGCAGAGAAAAAGCAAAGCCAGTTCTAAGGTTTTGGCATGAAGTGTAGTGTAGTAAAATCCCCTTTTCCTTCCCCGGGCTGCCCACTGTCCACAAATCCAGGTTAAGCATTTTGTTTTGGGGAAATGGTCTGCACCTTTCAAAGATCTTCAGCATCTGACTTTGGGATTGCAAGATTTTCTCAGGCTCCAAACTGCTCACTTAAATTTCTTTTCTCTCTCCCAGCTTCCCACACAATTCAATCATACCAAACACCACCACTACTCCCAGCTTCTTGTCAAGTTGCGAGTGGCCTTGCAAGTCAATTTTGACAGCATGGAATAACCACAGCCATCTGCATGCTGATTGCAGAAAGCTCTTTATATGAACAGCTGGGGCTGGGGTTTCAGCAAAGGAAACCAAATCATAACTTTTAGAACTATGTGTGTTTGGATAGCACTACAGCAAATGGGGGCAAGCACGATTTAGAACAGCATGATTTTATACCAGATCTGCGACAGGCTGGGGTGGGATGGCATTTGGACAAAGTAACTATGTGAATGTGGCTGGAATGTTATATTGCTATGATACATCTCAGAGAACAGTAATGATCCTTAAATTTCTCAAATGTATATAAAAAAACCACTTTGTATTTCCGCAATAAAATTAGGATAACCGTTTAAAAAAAGCTACCATTTCCAGGTGAAGTGTATTTCTTTCATGGAATTGTGAGATCCACTGTACGTGAGATAAAGATAGTTCAGGTCCAATGCAAACAGATCATCACAAAACTCACCAAAATAGACTTTCTTGGAGCAGCGTGGACAGACATTGGGCTCTCCAGTGAACGTAGTAATGCTGGAGGCTGAAACAGGTAAGAATGAATTTAATTACACACACACACACAAGCAAAATTCTGATGACCTCTGCATTTGTTCTCTTTGGAAATATACTCTGAACCTGATATTGATGCCCTGAATCCACTCTGCATCTTTTGTGGAAAAATAAAAAAGCAGAATCACCCTGGTATTAAGAAGAAACAAAATTGGAATATCACAGAACAGTTAAGTGGCCAGATTAATTAATATTCTAAGCAAGATTTCAATCACCTGTGCATTAAACACAGATCATTGTTCTATGCTACTCAGATCCTAAATAATAAAAGATATTTTAAAATATCTTAATTAGGCAGTCAGGCTTAAGAATATTGCATTGTACTTTTAAATCAATTATGGTATCAATTTGGTACCATGAAAAATTAATTTCTTCACCTTTATAATTTATCCAATTGAAACTACATAAACAATTTATTTTCCATATTCCATTCTATATTTTTACTCTTACATAACCTATTCTGGTTTGCTAATCCAGAGGTGCCTGACTTGCAGGCTGCAACCCTATCTACTGAAATTCTTGTAGCAATCCTTCTGGCTCCTTACATTTTAGTGGACATCATCCACACATTTTGAAAAATATACTCCTTAGCATACACTTTGGTTTTTAACAGAAAGTTGAAAAATTTGATCTGTCCCCAATTCCAGTCTGTTTATTATATTCTGAAACATATTCAGCTCTGACTAAGGGCATATCTGGACTTATTAAGTTGTCCCTGCCCTGAGCTCAAGCTGACCTGACTCAAAACCGACAATAAAATACTGTTCAGAGATAGACACTGTCCTTGGTGCTCTCTGAACTTGGTTGTTTTCTTGGAGGCGTTTCATTACCAAATTAGGTAATGTCATCAGCACTCAGCAAGAAAACAACTATCAGAGAGCACTAAGGACCCCATAGTTCAACCTTGAGCTACAAATATTCTATTAAGACACCTGTGAGGTATTCAGTCTGGACAGTAAGCTAACCATGTCAATGCACTGGAGAGTTTGCTGTTGCTGTGCCTCCCCAGTTTTCTTTGATAGAAAAGCAACTGCAGTTCACTTTCCATTCTATGGCGATGTCTTACACAGTTTTTGTTTGCATATACGCTCTTGTTTTGGTACAATTTTATATGTATGAATATATACTACATATATAAAGAGTTAAACTGAATTTTATGTAAACAGTTAAAGCATCAAAATTAATGTATATGTAAACACAAAAGCAAAAAAAATACCCTCGTCTTATTGTCCTGTTAATTTCTAAAGGTTTTTAGAGCTGTATTTCTTATGAATGCTATAATAATACAATTATAACACTAATAAAAATAAGGCTGTTTGTTCAAAATGCAGATTTTTTAAAAAAATATATATTTTTTTGAATATCTTTTCCTTGTAATTATTTTTTTAAAACAAGTCCTGCATTGCATTAATTCATCATTTTTCCAGTCACTCCAGGTAGAATGACTTCAAAATAGTAATAACATATATATATGTTTCTGCTCAGTTTTGAATCGGCAACTTACAAGGCTGGTGCAAGTACCCCTTTGCTATTACAGTATTCATTGCAACAGTAATTCCAAAAAGTAGCAAAAAGGGTGGCTTACAATGCAATAAAAAGAGAAGTATAAAAACAAATATAAATATAGGAGCAAGTAAAGTTACAAGAATTAAATAGATCAAAAACCAAAGGCTCATGTGGAGCAGGGTGGTGTCTTCTATCATTGCACCAGCTACCTCCAGCCTAAAGCATCTGTCAGGGTCCCTGTCAGGATTGCCTCTGTTCAATTTCTAGGAAAGAAGAAACCTTGCTCCATAGATTTAGAGAAAATCACTTTTACTAGGAACAGAATAAATACAAAGCAGTTTCAAGGAAGTTCTGAGGCACCAGAGCAGGAACAGCACAGATAAAGATACAGTATACAGCCCAGCCCCCTTGTAGCTAGGCAACTGGAGGCCACCACATACCATAGCCAACTGATAACAGCCTTGAAGTTAACTGTAGTTGCAAAGCTGCAATGTAAAATTCTCCACAGCTCTCCCCCCGCCATTTTATGGCAGCAAGCATCAGGCTAGCTGACATTCTCTACACCCACCACCCACCCACCCAGTAACAGAGGCATTTGCCATACAAATTTATACAGTTACAATATACAATACATCACACCAAAACCGGCGATCCCTTCAGGGTTTGTCGGGGTATTTTCTATGGAAAGTCTGGAGGAGTTTAGGCACCCGGACATGTTTAGCATCCACCCATTGAGACTGCGCAGGGGGGAAATGTTTCCAAGAAATGAGATATTGGACCCTCCATCTATGTTTTCTGGAATCTAGAATTTCTTTAACTTCAAAATGTTGCTCCCCTTCAATCAGAGTGGGTACAGAAGGAGTGTCAGGTGCAGGGCAAAGGGGTGATACACTGTCAGGTTTCAACAAACTGCAATGAAATACAGGGTGAATACTCTTTACATTCTTGAGCAACTCCAGTTGCACAGTTAATTACTTTAACAATTGGGAATGGGCCCACATATTTAGGACTAAGTTTCTTAGATGGTTGGGTGGACTGTAAGTACTTTGTGGAGAGGTAAACTCTGTCACCTACTTGAAAATCCTTTGGCTTTTTTTTGTCAGCTTGCTTCTTATGTGCCTGACGTGCCTCTTCCAATGCCTTATGGGCAACCGGAAAAGGGTTCTGCAGTTGTGCAGTTGTACACTCTGCAGTTCTGTATCTGTACACTCCGCTAAGGAGGGTACATGTAGTTCCTCTTGAGGCAGCTCTGACATAGCTACAAAGTCCTGCCTGGACATAGCTACAAAGTCCTGCCTGGAGGCCACCTTAAACAGGGTGAACCCTTTGCTACTGTGCATCTGAAGTACTGTTCCAGAACTGAGTTAGTTCTCTCACAAGCCCCATTAGCTTAAGCCCTGGGTGATTCCCAACAGCCTCAGGAATTCCTGCCAAAACTGCGATGTAAATTGCACCCCTCTATCAGAAATAATGCATTCAGGTGCACCATGCAACCTATATACGTGTTGTACAAAGAGTTTAGCTAGTATCTTTGTGGAGGGAATTCTGGGGCAGGGAACAAAGTGTACCTGTTTTGAAAAAAAGATCAATAACAACCCAAATAACAATGTTTCTCCCCCCCCCCCACTTTCAGGCAATTCCACAATAAAGTCCATAGATATTTCTTTCCACAGTACCTGGGGGCTGGCCACAGTCTGTAAAAGCCCTGTTTGTTTCCCCGGAGTTTTTTCTGCCGCAGCACAAACTGGACTTGGCCACATAGCTTTCAATGTCTTACTTCAAGGAAGGCCACCAAAACTGCCTCTTAATCAAATGCAGGTTTTTTAGAAATGCAAAATGTCCTGCTGACCTAGAATCATGAACACCTTTTGAAACGGTGCTCCTCAAGCTTGAAGGCACATATAATTTGGCTCTGACCTAAGCCAGTCCATCGTGCATGGTGCAACCATTTTTGTGAGTGGTAAGCCATTCATCAGCTTCTAATGCTTCTTTGAGCTTCTCACACAGTTCATTTGGAATCTTAGATTCCCCCTTCCCATGAGCTCTAGTGGTTACTGGGGCTGCTAGCTGCTTCAAGCAGATAATAATCTGCCCACTTCAGCTTTAACGCCGTTGTATTGGGGCAATCTAGACAAAGCATCTGCCATAAAATTCTCCCCCCCCCCCGGGACATAGCACAGGGTGAAGTTGAAATGATTCAAATGTTGAGCCCAACAGATTTTAGGGGATAGCCTCCGTGGAGTTTTCAGGGCTTGTAGATTTTTATGGTCACTCCATACCTCAAATGGCATCCTTGCTCCTTCCAGGAAATGCTGCCAAGTGAGTAGGGCCCATTGCACTGCATACACCTCCTTCTCCCATATTGCCCACCTCTGTTCAGTCTTGGTGAGCTTCTTAGAAGTGTATGCGCATGGCTGTAGCAAGCCCTGGGAATTCCTCTGCAATAATACCGCCCCCACGGCTACATCACTTGCATCAGCCTGAATTACAAATGGGGCCTCTGGGTCAGGGTGCTTCAGCACGGGCACAGTCGTTTGAGTTTTTCAAACTCTGCTTGGCACTCCATGGTCCACTTAAGTGGCTGACCAAGTTTTGGCTTTCCCTCACCTTTAATTTTTAAAAGGTTGGTAATTGGCAATGCAATCTTTGCAAAGGAGGGATGAACTGTTGGTAGAAATTGGCGAAACCCAGGAAGCTTTGCAATTGCCTCCTAGTGCGAGGAGGGGCCCACTCTAACACTTGGTAAAATTCACACTTTGAAAGTTTTGCATATAGTTCAGTGGCTTGGACTCTTTTAAGGACTGCCCGTACCAATTTCACATTCCTCCCTCATTTCAGTGTATATTAAAATATCATCCTATTACACAAACGCTCTTTTGTACAAAAAGTCATGCAGCACCTCATTGATCAGTTGCATGAACACCGCAGGGGGGAGGGGGGCTGTAAGCCGAAAGGGAGCACCTGGAACTGGAAACATCCCAGTGGGTAATTAAACAGAGTTTTCCATTCATCACCCTCATTGATTCGCACCTAGTAGTAAGCTTCCCGCAAGTCTAATTTAGTGAAGATTTTTCCTTTGGCTAGGTGTGCCAACATGTCCTTCATCAGCAGCAGTGGGTAGACATTTTCTACGCACACTGCATTTAGCCCCCTATAGTCAACACATAGACGAAGAGTCCCATCTTTCTTCTCTCGAACAAAACTGGGGCTGCCATACGTGGCCTTGCTGCTTGGACAAATTTATATTTTAAGTTCTGTCTATGAAGGTGCAAAGTTATCTTAGCTTCCATGGTAAACTTTCGAGTAAAGTTTAGGCTTTGGGAGTTTAGCTCCAGGAAGGATTTCAATACTGCAGTTGGTGGGGCGATGGGGTGGGAGTGCATCAGAGCCTCTCTCACTAACAACAGCTCTCAAGTCCCAGTACTCCTTTGGGATTTTGGATTCGCTCATTGAGTGATCCCAAGATGCTCCCAGCTCCCTTTGCCCTTTGTTTCTCTCACCGCTGGGTTTTGGGATCTTTTCCTCTTCCTTGCCTACTTTCTGCCGAATCTTTAACACCCCCACCAGTGGTGAAATCTAATCTTTTTCATCACCGGTTCTATGGGCTTGGTGGGGGTCATGTGACTGAGTGGGTGTGGCCAACTCAACATCACTCACGGCAAGATGGGACAGTGGCACCTTGCTGTGAGTGACGTCGAGTT